>CAUYUJ010008931.1:0-35000 GCA_963575745.1 Prorocentrum cordatum
CTGCGCGGCTTCTGCAGGAGCTGGCGGTGAAGTGGCCTGCGCCGCAGCGAGCGCGAAAGCGGCCCTCTTCGCAGCTACCACTGGGTCGTTGTTGCGGCGCTCCTTCTTCCGGTCCTTCTTGTTGCCGCCATGGCGGCCCTGCGGGTGCGAGGAAGTTGACATTGGAACAGCTGTTGTCGGCGTTCCTGCCTTGCGCCCAGCGCCTGGGAGCTTTCGACGGCTGCATATAAGCTCCCAGTGCGCCCGCCGCACCCGCTCCCCTGCCCCTAATATCAATGTTGCTGGCTGGGCAGCTCGTCAAGTCGCCAAGCAGAGGGTAACACCGGTGTGTGCGAAATGAACGACCGTGGCACGCGGAGCGCGCCAGACGATTCACAGTTGCCTCCACATCACAACCAGATCATCGCACAGCAATCGCACGCAAGACATCGTTTGATTCACAGTTGCCTCCACATCACAACCAGATCATCGCACAGCAATCGCACGCACGACATCGTTCGATTCACAGGCCAACATCATCGCATCACAGCCTCTGCACGCACATCTTGGCAAGGAAGATGGTTTGAAGTCTCCTCCTCCTCCTCCTCCTCCTCATCTCTCCTCCGCCTCCTCCTCCTCCTCCTCCTCCCTCCGCTCCTTCCCTCCTCCTCCTCCTCATCCTCTCCTTCCTCTCTCCTCATATTCCTCCTCCTCCTCCTCCTCCTTCATCCTCCTCCTCCTCCTCCTCCTTCTCTCCTTCCTCCTCCTCCTCGCCTCCTCTCCTCTTCCTCCTCCTCCTCCTCCTCCCGTCTCCTCCTCTCCCTCCTCCTCCACCTCCTCTTCTCCTTTCCTCCTCCTCCTTATTCCAACTCCTCCTCCTCCTCCTCCTCCCTTCCTCCTCCTCCTCCTCCTTACCTCCTTTCCTCCTCATCCTCCGCTTCTCCTCTCCTCCTTCCTCCTCCTACCTCCTCTCCTCCTCCGCCTTTCCTCCACATCCTCCTTCCCTCCTCTTCCTCAGCCTCATCCTCCTTTCCTCCTCCTCCTCTCCTCCTCCTCTCCTCCTCCTCCTCCTCTTCCTCCTCTTCCTCTGCCTCCTCCTCTTTCTCCTCTCTCCTCCTCCTCCTTCCTCCTTCTTCCACCTCCTCTAATCCTCCTTCCTCCCCTTTCCTCCTCATCCTTCCTTCCTCCTCCGCTCCCTCCTCCTCCTCCTCCTTCTCCCCCCCCCCCTCCCCTCTCCTCCCTCCTCCTCCTCCCTCCTCTCATCTTCTTCTCTCGCTCCTTCTTCCTCTCTCGTCTCGTCCTCCTCTTCACTCCCCCATTTCCTCCTCATCCTCCACCTTCCTCCTTGTCATCATCATCTTCATCATTCCTCATCATCATCTCATTCATCATTCATCATCACCTTCATCATCCATCATTCATCTGCATTTCATCATCATCATCATCATCACCATCATCATCATCATCAGCATCATCATCATCATCATCATAGTCATCATCATCAGCATCATCATCATCAGCATCATCATCATCATCCTTACTCACTCCCACCCCTACTCCTACTCATCATTATATTCATAGTCATACTCCTACTCCTCCTCCTCCTCCTCCTCCTCCTCCTCTTCGTCCTCCTCATCCTCCTATTCCTCACCCTCATCCTCCTCATATGCTTCCTCCTCCTCCTCCTCCTCCACCTCCTCCTCCTCCTCATAGTCCTCCTCCTCATCCACCTCCTCCTCCTCATCCTCCCTCCTCCTCCCTCCCTCCTCCCTCCTCCCTCCTCCTCCCTCCTCCTCCCTCCTCCCTCCTCCCTCCTCCCTCCTCCCTCCTCCTCCCTCCTCCCCGGAGACAAGGGGTTACCCCTGCCCCCGATTCGGCCGAGGATGGGTTACCACCCCCAGCCTGGACCGCAAGGGGTTACCCTGCCGCCGAATCGGCCGACGAGGGTTACCACCGGGCTCGGCCCGGAGGCATAGGGGTTACCCTGCCCGATTCGGCCGAGGATGGGCTTACACCCCCAGCCCGGACAGGGGCTACCCATGCGCCGATTCGGCCGCCGATGGGTTACCACCGGCGGCCCGGAGACAAGGGGTTACCCCTGCCCCCGATTCGGCCGAGGATGGGTTACCACCCCCAGCCCGGACGCAAGGGGCTAACCCTGCGCCCGATTCGGACGCCGATGGGTTACCACCGGCGGCCCGGAGACAAGGGGTTACCCCTGCCCCCGATTCGGCCGAGGATGGGTTACCACCCCCAGCCAGGACGCAAGGGGTTACCCCTGCGCCCGATTCGGCCGCCGATGGGTTACCACCGGCGGCCCAGAGGCAAGGGGTTACCCCTGCCTCCGATTCGGCCGAGGATGGGTTACCACCCCTGGCCCGGACGCAAGGGTTCCCCCCTGCGCCCGATTCGGCTGACGATGGGTTACCACCGGCGGCCCGGAGACAAAGGGTTACCCCTGCCCCCGATTCGGCCGAGGATGGGTTACCACCCCCAGCCCGGACGCAAAGGATTACCCCTGCGCCCGATTCGGCCGCCGATGGGTTACCACCGGCGGCCCGGAGACATGGGGTTACCCCTGCACCCGATTCGGCCGAGGATGGGTTACCACCCCCGACCCGGACACAAGGGGTTACCCCTGCGCCCGGCCGCTGTCTCGTCGTCGTCGTCGACTGACCGACTGAAAACTATTTGCGCGGCCAGAGGCTCGACTGAGGTACCCCTGAGCCAACGATCCACGCCAGAGGCACGTGGGCCGTGCGGGAGCTCTGTTGGGAACTCTGACAGAGACACGTGGGCCATGCGGGAGCTCTGCTTTGTTTCGTACTCTCTCTCTCTCTCTCTCTCTCTCTCTCTCTCTCTTACTATTTGTAGTTATTTCTCTGCGTCCCTCTTTGTCTCAATCGTTTTCTCAAGGGCTCTCGGGAGTCCTTCGTCTTTTTCCTCCTCCCCTTTTGCGCCCTTCCCCCTCCAACTCCTCGTGCCCATCATCACCCCTTCTCTTCCTCATGGTCCTCCTCCTCGTCGTGGTACTCCTGCGGCTCCTACCCGTCTGCCCCACCTCCCATCCTCCCTCCTCCTGTTCCGCGCTCTTCTCGCATGCGATGTCCCCCCCCCCAGAGGAGGACGAAGAGGAAGAGGAGCTGGACACCAAAACAACTTCGACGAAACAACGAAATCCTCACAAGAAACACAACGACGAAGACCAGCGGGCAATTCTTGGCCACCATATGCGAGACCGGGGACCGGGGACCGGGGACCGGGGACCGGGGACCGGGGACCGGGGACCGGGGACCGGGGACCGGACCGGGGACCGGACCGAGAAATTCCGCCATTGTGCCTTCCTCCTCCAACTCCTCGTGCCCATCATCACCCCTTCTCTTCCTCATGGTCCTCCTCCTCGTCGTGGTACTCCTGCGGCTCCTACCCGTCTGCCCCACCTCCCATCCTCCCTCCTCCTGTTCCGCACTCTTCTCGCATGCGATGTCCCCCCCCCCAGAGGAGGACGAAGAGGAAGAGGAGCTGGACACCAAAACAACTTCGACGAAACAACGAAATCCTCACAAGAAACACAACGACGAAGACCAGCGGGCAATTCTTGGCCACCATATGCGAGACCGGGGACCGGGGACCGGGGACCGGGGACCGGGGACCGGGGACCGGGGACCGGACCGGGGACCGGACCGAGAAATTCCGCCATTGTGGAGGCCTGCTGGGGCTCGCATGGGCCTCCGGAGGGGGCCCGTCCGCTGCCACCGATCGGCACCTCCGCGAGCGCTGGGCCAGCCATTGTTGGAGAGACTAGGGCTGACCCGTGGACTCCGTCCGCGACATCTTTCTGGAATGGTTC
This sequence comes from Prorocentrum cordatum, assembly GCA_963575745.1. Classification (NCBI taxonomy): domain Eukaryota; class Dinophyceae; order Prorocentrales; family Prorocentraceae; genus Prorocentrum; species Prorocentrum cordatum. Next base: position 3,830 of record CAUYUJ010008931.1, read on the forward strand.
TCGGAGAAACGGCGGAGATTTTGCTGAAAACCGATCAGCATGGCGGCGGCCAGGGCGGCGGCAGCGAGACTGCGCCTTCGAGTCCGAGCTCTAGCAGCGCTCCAGCAGTTTGGCCGTCGCGGGGCCGCCGTCGTCGCCGTCGTCGCCGTCATCGTCGGCGTCGTTGTCGTCATCGCCGCGAGGCCGCCGTCGTACCCGTCGTAGTCGACGTCGTTGTCGTGGTGGTGGTGGTCGTCGTCGTCGTCGTGGGTGGTGGGCACCAGAAGGAGGCTGGCGACGTCGGTAGGACTGGCGAAATCTGCACGAATTGGCATCTGATTGTGGGGCCCGACCTCACATTCCGCGCATGCTACTGCGTGCTGCTGCTTGCTGCCGTTTTTGTGTACTCTTGGTAGTGCTTGAGGCCGCTGCTGCGTGTTCTTGCTGCTTGTGGCTGCAGGTTGTTGCTGATGGCCAGTTCCGCTTGGTGCGTGCTTCTACCCACTGCCTGCCGTTGCTTGCTGCTGCTGTGTGCCGCCGCTGCTGCTGTCTGCTTCGTGCCCACGGGAAACATCGATGCTGCCCCAGGGCGCTCGAAATGTCGCACGGTGGACTGTGCATGGGGGCTCACTGTAGACGCGCAGGGAGGCACGTCCTTTTGGGCGCCGTCTCCGCGCCCCTCTGGAATCAGACTGTGTTGGGGACTGCGCTCCCTGGAGGCCTCTGGTGTATCTCGCCTCACTTGGGCGGCAGCGGCGAAGGGCGCACTGGAGCTGGGAGGCAATAGCAAAAGAAAGTAGCGCCCATGTTGCTGTACATTGTTCGGCGCTCTTTCGCTCGCGCCCGCACCCACGGAGGAGGGCAACGCTCCCTATGCGGCCACTGATGGCGGGCGCTTCCTTCTCCTTGGGAACCGTTTGGGGCTTCTTTTCGGCCTCCTGGAGGCATTTTGGGACCCCCTTGGACTGTCTTGCGGCCTCCTGGGGGCCTCTTGGGCCGTCTTGGGTGCCCCTGGGGCCGTCTTGGGGCCGTCTGCGGCAATCTTGGACGCCTCTGGGGCCGGCTTGGGGCCGTCTTGGGCCGTCTTTGGCCGCTCTTGGGGCTGTCTTATGGGTGATCTCGGGCGTGGGCGCCTCAGGAACGGTCCTGGGGCCGTCTTGGGCCGTCCAAGGCTTGGGCGGTCTTGGGGCTCTCGCAGGGCGCTCCTGGGGCGTCTTCGGGGTGTGGATTGTCCTCTCAGACGCTTTGAAAACGAAGAGCACGGGAGTCGCGAACATACGCGTCTTCCCAAAAAGTTTTGGGACGATGTTTGCTTGTGCGAGCTCTCTCCCGGGCGTCTTCTGGGAGCCCACTTGGAGCATTCTGGGGGCGCCGTGGGCCGTCCGGAGGCTACCTTGAGCGTCTTCGAGCGCTCCTGGACCGTCTCGGAGGCCCTCCTGGACCGCCTCTGGGCCGGCCGGGGGCCCTCGAGCCTCCGCGGGGAGGCCCTGCGAGGCCGTCGTGGAGCGCCTCGGGGCCGCCCTGGACCGCCTCTGGGCCGGCCGGGGGCCCTCGAGCCTCCGCGGGGAGGCCCTGCGAGGCCGTCGTGGAGCGCCTCGGGGCCGCCCTGGACCGCCTCTGGGCCGGCCGGGGGCCCTCGAGCCTCCGCGGGGAGGCCCTGCGAGGCCGTCGTGGAGCGCCTCGGGGCCGCCCTGGACCGCCTCTGGGCCGGCCGGGGGCCCTCGAGCCTCCGCGGGGAGGCCCTGCGAGGCCGTCGTGGAGCGCCTCGGGGCCGCCCTGGACCGCCTCTGGGCCGGCCGGGGGCCCTCGAGCCTCCGCGGGGAGGCCCTGCGAGGCCGTCGTGGAGCGCCTCGGGGCCGCCCTGGACCGCCTCTGGGCCGTCGGGGGCCCTCGAGCCTCCGCGGGGAGGCCCGGCGAGGCCGTCGTGGAGCGCCTCGGGGCCCGCCCCGGAGCGCGCGGGCGCCCCTCCCCCCGAGGGCTCTGCTGAGAGTTGGCCTCTTTTCCTTCCGGCGCGCGCTTCTGCCGGCCATGTAGGAGGCCCCCGCGACTTCGGAGCCGCCGTACTGACGACGACAGTCTTCAACGCTCAGGAGGCTCAAGAGCCGCCTCCGACGGCCCGACGACGGTCCAGGGGGCGCCCATGACGGCCCCAAAGCGGGCCAACATTGACCCCGAGGCGCCCAAGACGGCCCCCAAGTCACCCTGAAGACCCCGTAGGAGGCTCGAGGATACCTCCGAGCGGCCCCCACGAGAGCCCAAGAGGCCTCCAAGCTGCTCCCAGAGATCGGTTGAGAGCGGGACGAACAGACGGACGTCTTCAACGCTTTCTAGGAGGCCCTCTCCCTCTGCATGCTTCTGCAAGGGGGGGCGCGCGGGCCGGCGGCGCTTATTTTTACTGTTTTTTTTGGGGGGCGGGGCGGGGGGCGCTTTTTTTTTGTGTCCGCTGTGCTTCTTTGTTTTTTTCCGGCGCCTTTCTTTTTTTTTGTTTTCGCCAGCAGGACCCGCTCGCGCAAGTTCCCCAACGAAACGAAAGCTGGGGAAATTTGGGATGTGGGAGGATGGAGGAATGAGGAAAGAGAGGAATGAGGAAAGGAGAAAGTGGAGGTGGGAGGATGTATGACGCCCGCCCTCCTTTGACTCGATTCCGCCCTACTTTGGGGATTTTCGTATGTGGGCGGGAGAAATTTCATCCGCCCCTACTTTTGAGGCCCCTTTGAGCGTCGATTTCCGCCCTTGAGGCTCCTTTGGCGTCGATTTCCGACACAATTTTAGGTCGGAAAATCATCCAAAGTACGGCGGATCAGGAGCCAGGGCGTGCCAGAGCTCCAGAGCACGCTACATGACGTGGGCCCAGCCATGACGGCGTCGTACAAAAAATCAGGACGGGCGGTGTTTGGCCGTTCTCGGCCCTGGGCGGCCCTCGCTCCTCGCTGGGCCTCGCCCCGACTTCGCACCCGCCGTACTTTGGTTGGCTTCGCAAGCAGGGCGGAAAGTTCCGCCCTGCTTGTGGGGTTCCTTTGATGCCGACTTCCGCCCCGCTTTGCGGTCGCTGCTGTCGCCCCACTTCTGCGGAAGTATCCGCGCTATCTATCTCTCCCCGAGGCGGGCATCTCCGCCATACTGCTTCGCGTCGTTTGGGGTGCACTTCCGATCGAGAACCGGTGCAGACCCATGCCCGCCACGAAGTCTGCCCCAGAAGGCACGCGGCCCTGGCTCCTGATCCGCCGTACTTTGGATGATTTTCCGACCTAAAATTGTGTCGGAAATCGACGCCAAAGGAGCCTCAAGGGCGGAAATCGACGCTCAAAGGGGCCTCAAAAGTAGGGCGGAAATTTCTGCCCTGCTTTCGAAATCGCCCAAAGTAGGGCGGATCAGGAGTCAGGGATGCCCGCCACGAAGTCTGCCCCAGAAGGCACGCGGGGCCGGGGCAGAGACGCTGCCCAGAGACGTCCGTGATGGCGCCGGGCCCGGACCTCGCCTCTGCCGGGGGCCGCCTGCTGCTGCAGGGTGCTGCTGCCTGCGGCATGCTGGTGCCTGCTGCCTCTGCTTGCTGTGCTGCTCCAGGGGGGGAAGAGCCCGGGGCCCCAGGGAGCGTCTGCAACGATCCTGCTGGGCCTGCGCAGAAAACCTCTCGCCTCATCACGCCGTTACCACAAGAAAGAACTGCATATCAGAAAAAAATCGGCGGCGAGACAAATATACATAATCACTCACTGACATGAGCGGAAAAACGGCGGCGGGGCGATCCAATCCGAACATATCAGTCGGGACTCCCATGAAAAAGCTCGCGGCGGGAAAATTCTAAATCAGTGAAAATTTAAAATGGTGGGCAACAGATTTCAAAATCAGTATATAAAATATCAATGATATATAATCACTGCAGTGAGCACCGAAGAAACCGGAGTGATCTCGCCTCTGCTCCGCCCTCCCCCGTGGAGACGAGCGTGAAGGCCCCTGGGGCCGCCTGGTAGCTGTGTGGGGGCCTCCAAGGGCCTCCTCTGGCCTTACAGTGCCTTGCAGCCGAAGGTGCAATCAAGACAATTTAAGGAACAGAACTTTCTACACCGATGCTTTTTCCGGTCCCGCACTGAGATTCGCACAAGAAAGCGGCTTATGGTGTATACGGCATCCTGGTGTATACATTTTTTGCTTCCGCGGGAAAACGGGGAAACAAGTATACACCACACCACCCCGACGTCGCCCCCGCCGCTCAAAAAGACCTGGGATTGAGACACCGCCCGCCACTGGTAATTTACATGCTCCAGTTTCCGAAAATCACCATGTAAGAAACCTGCGCCAACTTCCCGGAAGTTTCTGCAAATTCGCGGGCCCAACGGGCCAGAGGCGTTACTTTAAGTCGGGCGTGTCCCCCTACAGGGGGATCCCCAGACTATTTTTTGACTATTTTTGAATATTCCCCCTGTAGAAGGACAGGCCCGACTTAACCGTAACTGCGTCCAGTATTTCTACTTCGCGCGCGCGGAGCGGCCCCTGGGGGTCCCCTGACGAAAAGTACCCTCGGCAGTCCCCGGCCGGTTCGGGTCAGAGATCCCCGGCCGGGTCGGGTCGGGTGGGCGCCGCCCTCGAGGCCCTCCAGAAAGCCCCAAGAAGGGCCAAAGAGGCCCCCAAGAGGCTCCCAAGATAGAACAAGAGGGCTCCGAGATGCCACAAGGTCGCTCCAAGATGCCTATAGGTTTTGGACAGATTTGGGCGTTTCCCCCTTTTCGGCTTCCCGACGCCTCAAGACGGCCAAGAGGTCCTCAAGATCGCTCCAAGAGGGTCCAAGAGGGCCCCAAGAGAGCCCCAAGACGGCTCCAGGACCGCCCAAGACGACTCCAAGACGGCCCAAGAAGGCCCCAAGAACGCCCCAAGAGAGGCCCCAGAGCCAGAAGGGGAACACGAAAGAACATTTCGAGCCCTCGGCCATAAGCAGCCCCCCGGAGGTCCCCAGAGAGGCCCCAAGAGGCCCCCAACAGGGCGTCAGGAGGCACCCAAGAGGTCCCCAAGAGCCCCAAAAAGGCTACAGGTTACGACGTCCCCGAAAGCCTCGGAGAACTCCCAAGAGCTTCCTGTGCACTGCCTCCCGGTGCGCGAAAATGGGCCGGAGGAATGAGCGAAGCGATGAAATAAACCTAGGCCAACTTCTGCTGTTAACGCTGGAGGGGCGAACGCACTGGAAAAGTTGGGCCGGTTAGTTCCACGGCAAGTTAAGTTGGCGAAGAAACGCTGGCCCAGCTTTCTCGGAGGAGGTCTCTCAATCAGATGCTCGACTGCATTGGGACCCTCATTGACCGCCTTGGGGGCTACTTGCCGTCTTGTGACCGTCTTCGGCTCTCTGGCGCGCCTCTGGGGCCGCTTGGGAGCCGTCCTGGGCCGTCCTGCGCGGCTCTTAGAATCTTGTCGGGGTCCTCTTGGGCCGTCATGGGTGCCTCTCGGCCCGTAATGGGGCCGTCTTTGGGGGAATCTTTGGGGCATCTGGGGCCTGCTGGGGCGCTGCGAAAACGAAGAAACAACCAATATGCAACACGTGCTGTTTGTCTCCAAGAATCGACATGAATTGAAATGAATTGAAGCGATGTTGGCCTTCCCGGGGTTGTCTTGGGGCCCTTTTGGACCTCTCTGCGGGCGTCTCGGGGGCCTCGTGAGCCGTCGTCGAGCTAACTTAGGCCGTCTCGGGCGCCTCTTCGGCCGCCTTTGGGTTCTGTTGGGCTGTGTATGGGGGCGTGGCCCGAGGCCTGCAGTGCCGTCTAAGCTGCCCCTGGGGGCGCCTGTCGGCCTCCCGGGGCCTCTCGGAGGTAGAACAAACCAATTGATTCGCCGCACCTTCTGGCGCGCATGGGCTCCTGCTTTGCAGAGGAGATGACGTTGGGCTGCACCTTCGCCTCGCGCATCTCGCTCAGCAGCGCCAAAGCCTGCTGCCACTGCTCGCCACTCTCGCAAGCGGTGATCCCAGCGCTGTAGCAGATGACATTGGGCTGCAGCTTCGCCTCGCGAATCTCGCTCAGCAGCGCCAGCGCCCGCTGCCACTGCTTGCCCTTCTCGCAAGCGCTGATCCCAGCGGTGTAGCTGACTAGTGTGAGCCCGTGGATCAAATCCACGGCGTGCTGAGCCTGGGACTCGCACACCGTAGGTAACCAGCTCGTCGACGTTGAACAGCTCTGGCGTCCCTTGGGCGGTAGAGGCGACCTTCGGAGGCACATGTGACGGTCACGTTTGAGGGCAATGGTTGGGGGCTGTGTGGGGGCCACGTTTGGGGGCGCCTGGGGGCTACGCGTGGGGGTGACGTTCGGGGGCCACGCTTACTGGGGCGGTAGGGGCGACCTTCGGAGGCTTTGTGTGGGGGCCGCCTTTGGGGGTCCCGTTTGGGGGCCACGTGGGGCCGACGTTTACAGGCCACGTCTGGGGGCCACCCCGGAAAGCAGTCGGGGAGCTCCGGGGGCACTGACCTGGAAGCGTGAAAAGAGATGGGTTTTTGCTAATCGCGCCAGGCCTAGGCGCGATTAGCAAAAAACAAGGATTTTCAGGCACACTCAGAGTGAGGGGGGCACGTTTGCGGGCCTCGGTGCCGCCCAAGAGGGCCCAAAGCGACCTCCGAGACCCCCAAGATGGCCCCAATACCTCCTTGGGGTCTCGGGCCGTTTCGGAGGTCGCTTTGGGCCCAGTCGGGCGGGGTCTGGGGCCTGGTTGGGGCTGACGTGGGAGTCACTTGAAGCTCTCTTGGGCCGTCTTAGGGCCCTCTTGGGCCGTCTACGGGCCTTCTCGGGCCGTCTGGGGGCCCTCCTGGGGCCCTCTTGGACCGCGCAGGGGCGATGTGGGAAGCCCCCTGGGGCCATCCTGGGCCGTTGTGGTCCCGAAGTGGCGGGATGAGGAAAACCCTCGAAACCTTCCGAAAACGGATAAGTGTTGCCCCTTGGTGCCGTCCAGGCGGTCCTCGGGGGCCGTCTCTTAGGCCTTTTGGGGCCGTCAGGGGGCTTCGGTCGGGTCGGCTTCGGCCCTTGTGGGTGTCTGTGAGTCCGTCTTGGGGCGATCTGGGAATCCTGGATCAGTCCGCGAGCGGTCCGGGCCTCCCGGGCCCGTCGGGCAGCGGCCCAGAGGCTCTCCGGGCGGCCCGCGAGCTCTCTGGGCGGCCCGGGGCGCTGCCACTGCTTGACCTTTTCGCACGCGCTTCGCCCGGAATTGTAGTACAGATGACGTCGGGCTCCAGCTTCGCCTCGCGAATCTCGCTCAGCAGCGCCAGAGCCCGCTGCCACTGCTCGCCCTTCTCGCAAGCGCTGATCCCAGCGTTGTAGCTGACTAGGGCGAACCCGTGGACTTCGACCACGACCTTCAGGTCCCCCTGGTGCGCCTCCACGTCGGGGCACCTGGAGAAGGGGCTGGCGCGGCCGGCGAGGCGGCAGTTGCTGTCGCCGACCTCGTCGGCATCGTCGCCGCCGATGCCGTCGCCGTCGTCGTCCGTCTACGTCGCCGTCACGTCCGCAGCCACCCCCGCCGTCGCCGCTGTCGTTCGTTGGGAGGGAAAGAGCTCCTGGTTTTATGTCGGGCGTGTCCCCCTACAGGGGGATTTTCGACGAAAAATAAGCAATACCCAAAAAATACCCCAAACATGTCAAAGAATACTGAAAAACTAGTCCCCACACTATTTTTGGAGTATGTTTTGATGATTGAAAGGGTATTTTTTATTCTTCGTCGAAAATCCCCCTGTAGGGGGACAGGCCCGACCTAATACTGGTTCCCAGCGGCGGGGAACATCTGTCTTGCTTCTCCAGAGCTCGACCTTCGCAGGCCGTGCCCTTCTCCCGGGGCCGTCGGAAACGCTCCAGGACGAAACACCCAGAGGATCTTTTTTTTTCGGGCCGCCAGATCAACGTTCGTTCTCGCGGCGGACGCCAAAATGACCGTCGAACCGCCATTCTGGCGGTCGAACCGCCGTTCTGGCGGCCGACCGCCAAATCGAAGGCTGAACCGTCAGAACGGCGGCTCGGCGCTCCTATAGCCGTCAAAATGGGGGTCTGCAAGGAGGCGTCGAGATATCCGGGGGCACACGTTGCAAAACAGCTGCGACGTGGGAGGCGGAAAGAAGCTGCATCGAGCTGCCTCCTTCGGGGATGGACAGACCCCCCTTTAGTAAAACGTGGTTTAGTGAAAACGACCTGAGGCCCAAACCTGGCGGGCGCAAGCCTGGAAAATAACGGCCGCGGGGCCCTCTCGAGAACCGAAAACGGACAATTCACTAATCGACGTGTCACTGTTGGGGGTTCTGTCCACCCCCGACTCCTTCTTCGACCCTCTGGCTTCACGAGACCGCTGCCGCGACGGCTCTGCTGCAACTGCTCGGCCTTCCGGGGCCCGCTTCGGGGCTCCAGGGCATCGAGGGATGGGCTGGAAAGTTGCCCTGCGAGCGGGGTCGAAAGCTCCGGAGGGCACGCTTCACCCTGACTCCTGATCCGCCCTACTTTGGGCGATTTCGAAAGTAGGGCGGAAATTTCCGCCCTACTTTTGAGGCCCCTTTGAGCGTCGATTTCCGCCCTGGAGGCTCCTTTGGCGTCGATTTCCGACACAATTTTAGGTCGGAAAATCATCCAAAGTACGGCGGATCAGGAGCCAGGGCAGGGCATCGAGGGATGGGCTGGAAAGTTGCCCTGCGAGCGGGGTCGAAAGCTCCGGAGGGCACGCTTCATCGGACAGTCGTGCCGTAGGCTTAGCTGCCCCGGTGCGCAGCACGCAACACGTAGCGTATGGACACGGAGCTCAGCGCCTGGGCTGAAGACGCAGGCCCGACGCGGCACACTCGCCCAAACGTGGTCCGATACGGGAAGCGCTACCGCGCAACGTATTGGCACGGACGTCTTGAACACGGGATCAAAGCGGGCGTATCGAGGCAACTGCGGACGTAAGATGTCTGGGTCAGCCGGCTCGCTCTGCCCTGGACCGCGGGGCGAGGGTGGAGGGGCCCAGCGATGCGTTTCGTGCAGGGGCCCGCGGTCGCCGCAAGCGCGCTGGGGCATCTGCCGCCTCGGTGTATTTGAAGATGGGGGCCCCGGAGGTCTCGACATATACTTCGCCAGCCCTGGCTCCGGATCCGCCCTACTCTGGGGAAACTCGTAAGCAGGGCTTGGAAGTTCCGCCTTACTTTTCAAGCCCCGCTGATGCCAATTTTGCTGCTGTTTCCGCCCTGCTTCTGTGGCCTCCCGCCCTACCTTAGGCTGGGTGCAGAGAAACTTCCGCCCTGCTTGTTCGGCCTCTTATGGGCGGACTTCCGACGCAGTTTTCAGTTGGGAAAACAGCCAAAGTAGGGCGGATCTGGAGTCAGGGTGGGGCCCCGGAGGTTTCGACTACTTCGCCAGGGCCGTTTTCCCACCCGGGTTCGTTTCTGATGCTCCTGGGAGGGTACGAGGAGCCCCCCATGAAGGCAGCAAGTGGGGGACAACTCCTCCTCCTCCTCCTCCTCCTCCTCCTCCTCTCCTCCCTCCTCCTCCCTCCTCCTCCACCTCCTCCTCCTCTCTCCTCCTCCTCCTCCTCCCCCTCCGCCTCCTCCTCCTCCTCCTCCTCCTCCTCCTCCTCCTCCTCCTCCTCCTCCTCCCTTTCCCTTTTCCCTTTTCGCAGCTGGTGGCGCGCTGTCGCGTGCAGGCGCGCCAGGCCCCGCCGGGCCGGACGGGGGCGCCGACCGCCTCGAGGGCCTACGGGCCCCCCGTTCCCGGACCCTCCCTCGCCCAGCTCGCACTCCACTGTTCTTTGAATCCTCCTCCTCCTCCTCCTCCTCCTCCTCCTCCTCCTCCTCCTCCTCCTCCTGCTCCGGGAGGTAAGCGAGGAGGCGACGATAGCGAGGGGAGGCCCGAGGTCGCAGGTGGAAGCTGTGGCTATCTTCGAGGCGCTCCGTGTCACGGTAACGTCTCTGGGCCGACTGGTTGCCCTCTTTGACCCAGGAGACAGCTATTCGTCGTCCGGGGTCCCGTGCCGTCGTAAACAATAATACACTGGTGGGAGTAGGAGAGGAGGAGGAGGAGGAGGAGGAGAGAGGAGGAGGAGGAGGAGGAGGGGAGGAGGGGAGGAGGCAAGGGGGAGAGGAGGGGGAGGAGGAGGGGGAGGAGGAGGAGGGGAGGAGTAGGAGGAGGAGGAGGAGCGGAGGAGGAGGAGGAGTGGCCCCCAGGGGCAGCAGCTGGGAGGGCTGGCACTCGACGAGGCCCGGCGGTCCCCGGGCTCCGGCGGGCCGAGCGCTGCTGCTCGTGCGCAGGGCGCTCGCGGCCGCAGCCCTCCGCAGGGGCACGCGGCCGCCTCGGTGCGCTCGACGCGTGGGGGCCCCGGGAGGCCTCGACGGCGTTGCCAAGGCTGTTTTCTGCCCGGGTTCGGCTGCGATGCCAGGGGAACGAAACGTCACACGAGCATAAAAACTCCAAGGTCCGCGCGGACTTCTCGGATCCCGGGTTCGGCTGCGATGCCAGGGGAACGAAACGTCACACGAGCATAAAAACTCCAAGGTCCGCGCGGACTTCTCGGATCGGCGCTGGACCCCCCTCCCTGGCGCGCAGAGCGCGCCAGGAGCGGCGCCGGAGGCGCCGATCCGAGAAATCCGGTCGGACCTCCGAATTCTTATGTTTATGTAATCCCACCAGCCCTTTGGGCGTGAGTGGTTTAGAGAGCCCGCTCTGTTCTCAACCCCCTTCTTCCCCTTCGGGGAGGGTTTTACCCCTCCCCCTACCCCTTCCCCCTGGACCTGGAGAGGGGGTTTCGCGGGTCGTTGGAGGGGCCTTTTTCGACTCCTGGGAGGGCTAAAAAACGACACCCCTCACGAGGATTCTGGCCCCGACGGGGGGAGGCAGAAAAAACCCTCTCCTCTTCTTTGAAGCCAAAATCATTGATTTTACTACGGTTTTGGCCCCATTTTGGCCTTCTGAGGGGGCAGCGCTCATTAAAGTTCCTCTCTTCCTTCAAGGCAAAATCATTGATTTTACGAAGGTTTTGGGCTCAGTTTGCCCTTCTGAGGGGGCAGCGCTCATTAAAGCTCCCCTCTTCTTTGATCCATTCCCTCCAAGATGGCCCCCAGAAGCGCCCAGGAGGCACCAAGAGGCCCCAAGATGGCCCCAAAAGGCCCCCAGGAGGCCCCCAAGAGGCCTCCAAGAGGCCCCCAAGATGCCCCCAAGAGGCCCCCAAGAGGCCCCAAGAGGCTCCCCCGAGGCACCCAAGACGCTCCTGGAAGCCCCTGGGGCCGCCAAGAGGCCCCCAAGACGCCCCAAACGGCCTCCAAGAGGCTCCCAAGAGGCCCGAAGAGGCTCCCCCAAGGCACCCAAGACGCTCCTAGAAGCCCCTGGGGCCGCCAAGAGGCCCCCAAGACGCCCCAAAAGGGGACGAGGTGCCCGAACGCCTCACGCCACGAGGAGCCCGAACGACTCACACCAGGACGAGGGGCCCGAACGACTCACACCACGAAGAGCCCGAACGACTCACACCAGAAGGAGGGGCCCGAACGACTCACACCAGGACGAGGCGCCCGAACGACTCACACCACGAGGAGCCCGAACGACTCACACCACGACGAGGGCCCCGAACGACTCACACCACGAGGAGCCCGAACGAGTCACACCAGGAGGAGGGGCCCGAACGACTCACACCAGGACGAGGGGCCCGAACAACTCACACCACGAGAAGCCCGAACGACTCACACCAGGACGAAGAGCCCGAACGACTCACACCACGAAGAGCCCGAACGACTCACACCAGGAAGAAGGGCCCGAACGACTCACACCAGGACGAGAAACCCCAAACGACTCAAATCACGAGGAGCGCTTTCTCTCCCTCCTCCTCCGCCTCGTCCTTCTCCCGCTCCCACCACAAGGAGGATGTACAAGGAGGCGGGAGGAAGGAGGAACAGGGGAGATATGCGGGGGCAGGCGGAAACACGCATGAAAAACACGACTGTCGGCATGCTTCGCAAGAGTTGCTGTTTTGAGATGGGCTGGTGGGGATACGCGAAGCGTGAAGAATTTGTTGTTCCCCTAGATGCTCCTGGGGCCGGGATCCGGCCTCCAGCGGTCAACGATTGCAGCAGAAGTGGCGGCATCGTCTCTCTCCGCGCGCTGGAAGGGGGCAAACGGAAGCGACGAAGCGGAGGCAGGTGGAGGCGACGGGGACTGTATCTCTCTGTGTCGGCACCTACGTTATTGATGCGCGTGCTGGTTGCGGCGAGGCGGGCGCTCGCCGCCGCGCGGGGCCCGAGAGGGGGCGGACGCGATGAGTGGATGGGCACAGCGTGCTTCTGGAGGTCGGAAGGGGGTGTGGGGGTGTGGTCTAGATACGGGGCCACTTGCGAACACTACCCCTAACCCCCCACGATTTCTGAGGGGGAGGGTTCGCACGTGGCCCCCCAATACGAGGGGTGTGGCGCCCATCGTGGGAGTGGCGATGTTGCCTACGATGGACAACCTCGCCAGATCCAGCATTGGCACCGCACCCCTTTTGCACCATGCCCCTCTCCAACCCCCCGGCGTGCTGGCTCCTCTGGGGCCCGTGTTTCGTCCCGAACCCGTTTTTCCTGACGGTGCCCGTGCCTGGCGAGGCGCCCCCCATGAGGGCAGCAAGTGGGGGACAACTCCTCCTCCTCCTCCTCTCCTCCTCCTCCTCCTCCTGCCTCCTCCTGCTTTTCCCTGTCTCTTCCTCCTCCTCCGTCTCCTCCTCCTGTTCCTCCGTCTTTCCTTTTCTCCTGTGCTCCTCCTCCTCCTCCCTCCTCTCCTCCTCCTCCTCCTCCTCCTCCTACCTACCCCTCCCCCCTCCTCTCCTCCTCCTCCCCTCCTCCTCCTCCTCCTCCTCCTCCTCCTCCTCCTTCCTCCTCCACCTCCTCGTCCTCCTGCTCCTCGTCCTCGTCCTCCTCCTCGTCCTCCTCCTCCTCCTCGTCGTCCTCCTCCTCCTCCTCCTCCTCCTCCTCCTCCTCCTCCTCCTCCTCCTCTGGCTTCGGGAGGAGGGGAGAGAGAGCGGCCGGTGTCAAGCGCAAGAGCGAGCCCGCGGCGGGGCGCTCAAACATTCGCGGGCCCCTGGGGGGAGCACACGGGAGGGCCGGACTCGGCGCTGGCCATCGCTCGGACGTACATTCCCTGTGCTTCTTTCGGTTTCGTGCGCGGCTTTTTCGCAGGATGATCCTAGATGCTCCTCAATAATCCCCGCCGAGAAAAAGTGCACACGTCCGAGCGATACCAAGGGCGAGGCCAGCCGAGGGAAGGAGGAAAACAGAGGGCCAAGAGGCATGACGGCGTCGAGGAAGGCATGAGGAGGCGAGGAGGGCGAGGGGATGCCAGAGGTCGGAGGGTGGATGCTGTGGGGTACTCGCAAGGCGTTCTGGCTTGAGACCTCTTGAGCCGTCTTGGTCGGCGGCTCTCTGGCCCCATGGGGAAGCGCTCGGCGTCGGGCTCCTGGGGCGTGAGAAAATAACTCCAGTGTCAGGTGTTGATGTTCAGTGGGTATCGTGGTCCCTGGGGACAGCAGACTTAGGTCGGGCCTGTCCCCCTACAGGGAGATCTTGGACGAACAAGAAAAATATCAAAAAGTACCCCAAAATGGCCAAAAACTATTCAGAACATCGTCCCCAGACTATTCTTTTTTAAACTATTTCTGAATTTTCCTCCTGTAGAGGGACAGGTTCCTCCTCCTCCTCCTCCTCCTCCTCCTCCTCCTCCTCCTCGTCCCCCCTCGTCCCCCCTCGTCCTCCCCCTCCTCCTCCTCCTCCCTGGGGGCAGCAGAGGGGACGGCTGGAGCTCGACGAGGCCCGCCGCGGGAAGGGTGGGGAACGGAGGGCCCCGGAAGGCAGAACGGCGTCCTCTGGCCATCGCTCGGCCGTCCATTCCCTGTGCCCTTTTTCGGTCTCGTGCGCGGTTTTTTCGGGTCGGGCGAAAGGGGGGGATAGCAAAGGGGGGGGTGAGAATCAGCTCGCGTAGCTAGCTGATTTTCCCGGCGCCTCCCGGCGCCGGAGGCGGCTACGTATCGAGGGATGGGCCCCTCGGTGAGGCCGAAGCCAGCTGCATGCAGCAACTTTCGTACCCCCCCCCTTTCCCAATCCCCCCCCTTCGTCTGGCCCGATTTTTGTTCGCAGGATGATCCAGGATGCTCCTCGAGAGAGTCCCAGCCGAGAGAAAGTGCACACGTCCGAGCGATGCCCAGTCATACGGGCTCCTCTTGGGGCGCTGGTGGCCCCCATGGCCCATGGGGCGCCCGAAGGCGCCACAGGTCGAGCAGGGACCGACCGCCCCGGCATTCCTGCAGGCCCACCACGACGTGTTCTCAGAAGCCAAGGCCCCTGACTCCTGATCCGCCCTACTTTGGGCGATTTCGAAAGTAGGGCGGAAATTTCCGCCCTACTTTTGAGGCCCCTTTGAGCGTCGATTTCCGCCCTTGAGGCTCCTTTGGCGTCGATTTCCGAGACAATTTTAGGTCGGAGAATCATCCAAAGTACGGCGGATCAGGAGCCAGCCCAAGAATGACCCAAGAACAAGAGCACGGCTCTTAGAACATACGCCCTATGTGTTGAAAGAAGACAGACCTGGCCAGACATGTTCTAAGAACAGTTCGTGGAAACCACGAAGGGTTCTTGGAACACTGTTTGGTAGGCCATTTGGGGAGCCAGGACGCTTCGCCACTGCTTGAACAGGAACTCTGGAAGAGGTCTCTCCAGAGAACGTCCAAGCCGGCATGGAGCCTCCACGGAGCCCCGATGAAACGCCCACGGGCTGCTCGAACAAAGCAGTTGTCAGAAACCTCATGGCTCCAGGGTGGCCGCCACAGGCTTCCGTGAGGCCATCTCGGGAGCTTCGAAAGAGGCACACTGGGATGCTGTATACGACATACCCAGACCCCCTCGCGCTGTGAACAAAATCACAACGGGAGACTTTTCGCTATTTTCGGCCCCTGGGGGCCCTTACCGGGCCTCGGGAACGCCAAAAAGCGACTCAGGATGACAGGCCAGTCCCGGGGAAGGGGTCCGCCCAGACATGCGACGTCCTGATCTTTTCAGGACGGCGTCCCTGGAAGTCCAGACCCTTTCCCTGAGGCCAGTTTCTCATCCTCAGTCGTTTTGTTGACGCTCCCGAGGCCCGGCGAGGGCCCCCCAGGGCCGAAAAGATAGCCAAAAACCTCCCGTCCGGATCTTTTCACGGCGCGATCACGTCTGGGGTGGCGTTTCCACCTGCTGGGATGTCTGTGCCGGTCACCTGCCGACGCCGCTGGCGTCTTAATGAGGGCAATTTTGTCCCTTGCATGTGCATACGCCACTGCGGCCAATCCGCCGGCCCCCTTGTGGGGCCACCAGGCTGTAGGCGCGGGTTCGCAGTTTCCAGTACCAGTTGTAGCTTGTAGTTTCCAGTGTTACAGTTCTGCTTCTTGCTGGTTACTGAAACTAATTGACTGACCGCGCGAGGGGGGGGGAGGCCCAAACGGGACTTTTAGCACCCCCTGGGCGCGTTGTCTGAATTGCTGGGGGGGCTCGAAATCAACACCCCTCACCCAGATCCGCGGGGTCAGGGTCCAAAAACACATGGGATTTGCCACATTTCTGAAATTCGGTGCCACCCCTCACGCAGATCCGCGGGGTCAGGGTCCAAAAACACATGGGATTTGCCACATTTCTGAAATTCGGTGCCACCCCTCACGCAGATCCGCGGGGTCAGGGTCCAAAAACACATGGGATTTGCCACATTTCTGAAATTCGGTGCCACCCCTCACGCAGATCCGCGGGGTCAGGGTCCAAAAACACAAGGGATTTGCCACATTTCTGAAATTCGGTGCCACCCCTCACGCAGATCCGCGGGGTCAGGGTCCAAAAACACAAGGGATTTGCCACATTTCTGAAATTCGGTGCCACCCCTCACGCAGATCCGCGGGGTCAGGGTCCAAAAACACAGGGGATTTGCCACATTTCTGAAATTCGGTGCCACCCCTCACGCAGATCCGCGGGGTCAGGGTCCAAAAACACAGGGGATTTGCCACATTTCTGAAATTCGGTGCCACCCCTCACGCAGATCCGCGGGGTCAGGGTCCAAAAACACATGGGATTTGCCACATTTCTGAAATTCGGTGCCACCCCTCACGCAGATCCGCGGGGTCAGGGTCCAAAAACACAGGGGATTTGCCACATTTCTGAAATTCGGTGCCACCCCTCACGCAGATCCGCGGGGTCAGGGTCCAAAAACACAGGGATTTGCCACATTTCTGAAATTCGGTGCCACCCCTCACGCACATCCATCGCAAGGCGCGGTAACCCAAACTGCGAGTACTCCCTCGGCCCTTTAATCCCAAGGTGTGGTAACCAAGCTCGTAAACCATACACGTCTTACCAATCGCCCTGTGTGGTAACCCCTCTTGTGATCAGTTGGTTTTGCCGATTGCGAATCGGCCTCGCATGAAGTTCCGATACTGCTGCACGACAGCGCCAAAGCCTCATGACTTAGCTCTTCCATGGCCCATTCTCCGAGAGAGGGGGCCGGCGGCAGGGGGCGAAGCCCTTACGGATTATCTTCGTTCAGCGCCCCGAACGTTGCCCCGCTTCTTGACCTTCGTCCTGGAGCCGCCGACCAAAAAAGATCACGTCTGGGGGGCCGAGAACAGCGAGCAAAAGCTCAGATCCTGATCTCTGTGTACGACGCCATCGTGTCTGGGCAGACCTCTGGGGGCCGACCGACCGTCCCGGCATTCCTGCAGGCCCACCACGACATGTTCTCAGAAGCCAAGGCCCAAGAATGATCCAAGAACAAGAGCACGGCTCTTAGAGCATAAGCCTTATGTGTTGAAAGAAGACAGACCTGGCCAGAAATGTTCTAAGAGCATCTCGTGGAGAACACGGCTCTTAGAACATTTCTGGCCAGGGCGTCTAGAACTCGGCGAGGGCCCCCAGGGGCCGAGAAGAGCGAGCAAAAGCTCAGCTCCCGATCTCTGTGCACGACGCCATCGCGTCTGGGCAGACCTCCGGGGGCCGACGCCGCGCGCAAAAACCACGCCGTCGGGGGGCCGGGCGCGTCGTGCGGCCGCGCCCCCCCCCGTGGGGGGTTTCCGACACCACGCGGATCGTTGTGCCCTTACGTCGGGCGGGTGCCCCCCTACAAGGGGAGTGTCGACGAAAGGTAAAGAATGCTCCACAGATATCCCCAAATGGTCCAGCAAATGTGAAAAAAATAGCCCCCCGACTGTTCTTTTTGGCTGTTTTTGAATCTATTTCTCCTGTGGAGGGACAGGCCCGACTTAAGTAACTAAGGAACCGAACTTTCTACACCGATGCTTTTTTCGGTCCCGCACTGAGATTCGCACAAGAAAACGGATTCTGGTGTACACGGCATCCTGGTGTAAACATTTGTTGTTGCTTCCACGGGCAACCTGGGAAACAAGTATACAGTATACACCACCCCGACGTCGTCCCCGACCCTCAAATCAAAAAAGTCCTGGGAGTGAAAACCCGCCCGCCACCCTGGCTCCTGATCCGCCGTACTTTGGATGATTTTCCGACCTAAAATTGTCTCGGAAATCGACGCCAAAGGAGCCTCAAGGGCGGAAATCGACGCTCAAAGGGGCCTCAAAAGTAGGGCGGAAATTTCCGCCCTACTTTCGAAATCGCCCAAAGTAGGGCGGATCAGGAGTCAGGGGACCCTCAAAAAAGTCCTGGGAGTGAAAAACCGCCCGCCACTGGTAATGTATGTGTTCCAGTTTCCGATTAAGTTTACCCTGCCCCGGATCGCGGCCCTCCGAGAGCGCAGGTCATGACAAGTCGACCCGGACGGCGTTGAGCCTTGACCTGGCGCCGTTGAACCTTGAACGCCCGCGCTGAGGTCGGAGGAGGAGGAGGAGGAGGAGGAGGAGGAGGAGGAGGAGGAGGACCAGGAGGAGGAGGCGGAGGAGGCTGAGGCGGAGGAGGAGGAGGAAGAGCAGGAGGAGGAGGAGGAGAACAAGGAAAGGGAGGAGAAAGACGACGACGACGACGAGGACGACGACGACGACGAGGACGAGGACGAGGACGAGGACGAGGACGACGACGACGACGACGACGACCACGACGACGACGACGACGACGACGACGACGACGACGACGACGACGACGACGACGACGACGACGACGACGACGGCGGCGGCGGCGGCGGCGGCGGCGACGACGCCCGCGGCGGTCGGCGCGCCTCTGGCGCCCGGCCGAACTGGTGGGCCTTTCTGCACGTGTGCACGGCCTCTCGGGGCGAGGGGAAGGAGAGGAGCATGACCACGATGGTCACCACCGCCTCCGAAAGTTCGCATCACAAAAATCTAGGACGGGCGAGACTGCGCATCTGTGGGGCAGCGTTTCCCACTTGCGCTCATGGCCCATTCGGCACTGCGCGCAGTTCAAGCAATTACGTGCGCCCAGTACTTCAAAACTGACCCTAGCAAAGCACCCTGATAGCAGCAAAGGCGACACGAGAGACCTGTGGGACCTGCAGGACATGAGGGGCCATCGAGGCCTGCTAGACCAGTTGGAGCTGTGAGACCTGTGGGACCTGCGGGACCTGCGGGACCTGCGGGGCCTGCGGGGCCTACTCAGTAGGATGAACATGTGGAGGGCCAGTCGAAACCTGCTTTCCCTTTCACGGGAGGGCTCCGCCGGAGGACCGGGGGCTGTGACTCGGAGCAGCTCTGGCTGAGACACTTCTTTGATTCGCGGGTCGAGAGTGCACCTCTTCCGGTCGAAGCTGGGCGGGCCGCGCGAAGCTTGAATCAACAAAGAGGGGGGGATGGGAAAGAGCGCAGCCTCACGGCGCAGGTCTGGCCGAGACACGGACGCTGCAGATGGTGGGCTTGTTTTCCACCACCACCACCATAAGTAGGAGGGGGAGGGGGTCCTCCTCCTCTTCTTCTTCTTCCTCCTCCTCATCCTCCACCTCCTTCCCCCCTCCAACTTATGGTGGTGGTGGTGGAAAACAGGCCCATCAGCAGACGCCGACCCGAATCGGTCCGGCGACCCCTTCAAAACCCGAACGCCCCCGCTTCCTCCGAATAGTGCGCCCCGCCGTGGCGGCACAGGAGGCCTCCCGCAAGGCTGACCACCAGTGTCTCCCTTCGGTCTCCGCGGACTTCGGCGGCCCCGAGCCTGCGCGCGGCCCGGCACCTTGCCTGAACCGCGCACCAAAGGCGTCCCCCCACAGGCGGATCTTGGAGGAGAAACTAAAAAAATCAAACAATGCAAACAACGAAACAAAACCAAACAAACACCAGAAAAATCCCCCCCAGACCAAAGGTCACTCTTACCTAGGGTCACTCTGTACGTGTCGCCGGAGCGGCCTCGGGAGCACGCCCACGGAATCCGGGGCCACCGCTCTGCCTCCCAGCGCGGCTCCGCGCCACACGCGCCCCACCTTCGCGCTCGCGCGCCCGCACCCACGGGGAGAGAAAAGGCGGCGCTCTGCGTGCGGCGCGGCTCCGCGGTCGGGGTGCGCCCGGAAAGCTGCGGTGAGCTCTCCCTGACTCCTGATCCGCCCTACTTTGGGCGATTTCGAAAGTAGGGCGGAAATTTCCGCCCTACTTTTGAGGCCCCTTTGAGCGTCGATTTCCGCCCTTGAGGCTCCTTTGGCGTCGATTCCCGACACAATTTTAGGTCGGAAAATCATCCAAAGTACGGCGGATCAGGAGCCAGGGCTTCCCAGCTGCCCGGGTGAAGCGTGACGGCGGGCGCCCGCACCCACGGAGAAGGGTAGCGGTCTGGATGCGGCCACGAAGCGTGTCCGGGGTACGGCTCGCAGGCTCTGGAAACCTTTTTCTGTTTGTTCCCAACCCTCATTGGTTGGGTATCCGATTTGAAGAAAGCGCTGCGGTCTCCAGCCCTCCACCTCCTGCCTCTCGCCTCTCGCTCTCCTCGTGTCTCCTCTTGTCTTGTGCGTACCTCGTGTGTGTGTGTGTGTGTGTGTGTCTGTGTGTGTGTGTGTTTGTGTGTGTTTATTTGTGTGTTTGTGTTGTGTGCTTGTGTGATTGTGTGCTTGTATGCTTGTGTGTGTGCTTGTGTGTTTGTGTGTTTGTGTGCGTGTTGTGTGCTTGTGTGTTTGTGTGTGTGCGCATCGGCTGCGGTACCTGTTGCGAGTGTATATTGCCAAGGGGCTGCGATCTGTGACACTGTCGCCACTTTCGAGGGCTGCTGGTGGGTCCAGCGGAGTGAAGCACCGCGGGGTCCTGAGCGAGACCTCGCCGTCCCTGGGGGGGCTGTGATCTGTGACGCTGTCGCCACTTTCCAAAGCTGTTGGTGGGTCCAGCGGAATGAGGCACCGCGGGGACCGGAGCAAAACCTCGCCGTCCCTGGGAAGCTGCGATCTGCGACACTGTCGCCACTTTCGAAGGCTGCTGGTGGGTCCAGCGGAGTGAGGCACCGCGGGGACCGGAGCAAAACCTCGCCGTCCCTGGGGGGGTGCTATCTGTGACACTGTCGCCACTTACGAGGGCTACTGGTGGGTCCTGCGGAGTGAAGCACCGCGGGGACCTGAGCGAAACCTCGCCGTCCCTGGGGGGCTGCGACCTGCGACACTGTCGCCACTTTCGAGGGCTGCTGATGGGTCCAGCGGAGTGAAGCACCGCGGGGACCTGAGCGAGACCTCGCTGTCTTTTTTTTGGGGGGGGGCTGCGATCTACGACGCTGTAGCCACTTTCGAGGGCTGCTGGTGGGTCCAGCAGAGTGAAGCACCGCGGGGTCCTGAGCGAGACCTCGCCGTCCCTGGGGGGGCTGTGATCTGTGACGCTGTCGCCACTTTCCAAAGCTGTTGGTGGGTCCAGCGGAATGAGGCACCGCGGGGACCGGAGCAAAACCTCGCCGTCCCTGGGAAGCTGCGATCTGCGACACTGTCGCCACTTTCGAAGGCTGCTGGTGGGTCCAGCGGAGTGAGGCACCGCGGGGACCGGAGCAAAACCTCGCCGTCCCTGGGGGGGTGCTATCTGTGACACTGTCGCCACTTACGAGGGCTACTGGTGGGTCCTGCGACGTGAAGCACCGAGAGGACCTGAGCGGGACCTCGCCGTCCCTGAGGGGCTGCGATCTGCGACACTGTCGCCACTTTCGAAAGCTGCTGGTGGGTCCTGCGGAATGAGGCACCGCGGGGGCCTGAGCGAGACCTCGCCGTCCCTGGGGGGGGCTGCGATCTGCGACGTTGTCGCCACTTTCGAGGGCTGCTGGTGGGTCCTGCGGAGTGAGGCACCGCGGGGACCTGAGCGAGACCTCGCCGTCCCTGGGGGGCTGCGATCTGCGACGCTGTCGCCACATTCGAAGGCTGCTGGTGGGTCCTGCGGAGTGAGGCACCGCGGGGACCTGAGCGGGACTTCGCCGTCCCTCGGAGGCTGTGATCTGCGACGCTGTCGCCACTTTCGGGGGCTGCTGGTGGGTCCTGCGGAGTGAGGCACCGCGGGGACCTGAGCGGGACCTCGCCGTCCCTGGGGAAGCTGCGATCTGCGACGCTGTCGCCACTTTCGAGGGCTGCTGGTGGGTCCAGCGGAGTGAGGCACCGCGGGGACCTCAGCGAGACCTCGCCGTCCCTGGGGGGGTGGCTGCGATCTGGGACAATGTCGCCACTCTCGGGGGCTGTTGGTGGGTCCAGCGGAGTGAGGCACCGCGCAGATCTGAGCGAGACCTCGCCGTCCCTGGGGGGGTGGCTGCGGTCTGTGACACTGTCGCCACTTTCGAGGGCTGCTGGTGGGTCCTGCGGAGTGAGGCACCGCAGGGACCTGAGCGAGACCTCGCCGTCCACGGGGGGGTGGCTGCGATTTGCGACACTGCTGCTACTTTCGAAGGCTGCTGGTGGGTCCTGCGGAGTGAGGCACCGCAGGGTCCTGAGCGAGACCTCGCCGTCCCTGTTTGGGGGGGGGGGGCTGCGATCTACGACACTGTCGCCACTTTCGAGGGCTGCTGGTGGGTCCAGCGGAGTGAGGCACCGCGGGGACCTGAGCGAAACTTCGCCGTCCCTGGGGGGGCTGCGATCTGCGACGCTGTCGCCACTTTCGAAGGCTGCTGGTGGGTCCAGCGGAATGAGGCACCGCGGGGACCGGAGCAGAACCTCGCCGTCCCCGTGGGTGGCTGCGATCTGCGACACTGTCGCCACTTTCGAGGGCTGCTGGTGGGTCCAGCGGAATGAGGCACCGCAGGGACCTGAGCGAGACCTCGCCGTCCCTGGGGGGTCTGCGATCTGCGACGCTGTCGCCACTTTCAAAGGCTGCTGGTGGGTCCTGCGGAGTGAAGCACCGCAGGGACCTGAGCGAGACCTCGCCGTCCCCGGGGGGGGGGCTGCGATCTGCGACGCTGTAGCCACTTTCGAAGGCTGCTGGTGGGTCCAGCGGAGTGAAGCACCGCAGGGACCTGAGCGGGACCTGAGCGAAACCTCGCCGTCCATGGGGGGCTGTGATCTGCGACACTGTCGCCACTTTCAGGGGCTGCTGGTGGGTCCTGCGGAGTGAATCACCGCGGGGACCTGAGCGAAACCTCGCCGTCCCTGGGGGGCTGCGACCTGCGTCACTGTCGCCACTTTCGAGGGCTGCTGATGGGTCCAGCGGAGTGAGGCACCGCGGGGACCTGAGCGAGACCTCGCCGTCTTTTTTTTTGGGGGGGGGGAGGGCTGCGATCTACGACACTGTCGCCACTTTCGAAGGCTGCTGGTGGGTCCAGCGGAGTGAAGCACCGCGGGAACCTGAGCGAGACCTCGCCGTCCGTGGGGGGGCTGCGACCTGCGACACTGTCGCCACTTTCGAGGGCTGCTGGTGGGTCCAGCGGAGTGAGGCACCGCGGGGACCTGAGCGAGACCTCGCCGTCTTTGGGGGGCTCTGGAGACCTGCTGCGGGATACGTTAGGCGCAACGGACGCATGGCACAGCCAGCGGGGGTGATTTGTGGAACAGAGCATCTGCCGAGCGATGGCCATCACGTTGCGCCTACACGTATCCCGCGGGAGCTCTCAAAAGCTGCTGCGGGATATGTTGGGTGCAACGGGCGCATGGCACAGCCAACGGGGGTGATTTGTAATTGCGTGGCCCTTATATCTTGATCGGGGGCCTGCGAGCCTTCCGATTGCTGCTCGCAAAACCACATGCGTCCATGCTACGTCATCGCCACCGTTGTAGCAATCCTGATGTACCTATGCCCCGCATTGCGCAAGGGTTGGGTACAGTGGGGGCTCGGCCGCAAGAAACCTCCGCAAGAAACCCAACCCTGAAATCCGCGATTTGTTCGGTGAAAAACCACATGTGTCGATCGAAAGTCGTCAAGATCTGATTGGGAGCCCGTCGAAATCCAAGAAACCCAGGGCTCCCTGGCAAAATCCAACTGGTTTCTTGGCACGCGCCCCCACTGTACGTCGCCAGGGTAATTTTGAGGCCTGCGGGCCCCTCCAAGACAGGGCAGGGTGCCTTCGGGCCCCTCCAAGACAGGGCAGGGTGCGTTCTGCCACAGAGAGGCCTCCCGTGGCAGAATCGCGGGCCCGCGCCCGGCGGCGTCCTGGTCGTCGTCGTCGTCGTCGTCGTCGTCGTCGTCGTCGTCGTCGTCGTCGTCGTCGTCGTCGTCGTCTTCGTCGTCGTCGTCGTCGTCGTCATCGTCGTCGTCATTGACGTCGTCGTCGTCGTCGTCGTCGTCGTCGTCGTCGTCGTCGTCGTCGTCGTCGTCATTGACGTTGTCGACGTCGTCGTCGTCATTGACGTTGTCGTCGTCGTCGTCGTCGTCGTCGTCGTCGTCGTCGTCGTCGTCGGCGACGTCGTCGCCCGCGGGACGCTCCAGGGGTCCAAACCCACCAGGCTCGTGGGCCCGACCCACGCCGCTGCGACGTGCCGCCCCTCCGTTGGGGGCCCAAAAAAAAAGGCCTCGAGCCCCCACCCTCGAGACTGGAGAGATCCGAGCCTGGACACGATCGCGTCGTAACGAAATCAGGACGGCAGGTTTTTGGGCCATTTTCGGCCCCGGGGGGCCCTCGCCGGGCCTCGGGACCGTCGAGAAACGACTCGGGACGAAGAACCGGTCCCGGGGAGGAAGGGTCGGGACTTCCAGGGACGCGGTCCTGAAAAAATCAGCAGGTCGCACGTCTGGGAAGGGGCCTCCGGACCTCTTAGGGGGGGCCTCTCGGGCCGTCGGGCGGCTGTCTTGGGCGTCTTCGAGCGCTCGGGGCCCGTCTCGGAGGCCCTCTCGGACCGTCTCTGCTTCGGCCGTCTTCGGGCCCTCTTGGGGGGGCCTTCGGGGGCGGCTCGGCGCGCTCCGAAGCCACCTTGGAAGCGCGCCGGGGCCTCGGGGCCGCGCCGGTGGCCTCCCGGCGGAAATCGACGCTCAAAGGGGCCTCAAAAGTAGGGCGGAAATTTCCGCCCTACTTTCGAAATCGCCCAAAGTAGGGCGGATCAGGAGTCAGGGAGGTGGAAGCGGAGACAAGTCAGCTGTCCCAGACCCTGGGACGTTGTCGCGCTCGGGGCTCTGGCGGGCGGTGAAGGCTTCAGTATAGGAGAGACCAGTGCGCACCTTTGGATTACCGCCACGGTGTGCTGAGCCTGGGATGTGGGCACCTATAGCTCGTGAGCCGTCCTGGGAGGCTGCCGGAGCGGAGAAGGGCGGGAGGTGAACGAGAATGGGGGGGAGGGAGGGAGGTGATGGAGGAGAAGGGCAATGAATGACAGGGAGAAGCCCTGAATGGCCGGCGCGGCCTGGGACGAAGTGTGGGAAACCCGAAGAGTTGTCTCGTGTGTCCCTCGAACTGTTGTGCAACACAATGGCTTGCAGGTGTTGTAGCAGAGATGGCGTTAGGTTCCAACTTCGCCTCGCGAATCTCGCGCAGCAGCGCCAAAGCCCGCTGCCACTGCCCGCGCTTCTCGCAAGCGCTGATTCCAGCGTTGTAGCTGACTAGGGTTATGTCGGGCGTGTCCCCCTACAGGGGGATTTCCGACGAAGAGTAAACAATACTCCCAAAATACGCCAAAAAGGTCAAACAATACTCAAAAAATAATCCCCAGACTATTTTTGGAGTATTGTTTGACTATGTTTAGGGTATCTTGTATTTTTCGTCGAAAATCCCCCTGTAGGGGGACAGGCCCGACTTAAGACTAGGGCGAACCCGTGCTTGCTGCCGCTGGCGGAGATGGCCCAAAGTGGGCCCCAATGGCGTCGAGAATCTGCCATATCAGGACAGGGCAGGGCCGAGAGCCGCCACGAGACCTCTGTGGCCCGCTGCAAACACCTCTCGCAGCTGTGCGCAACCCCGAGGCGATCCTGGGCCACCAGAAGAGCGAAACACGGCATGGCCGCAAGGGGCCACGGAGAGAGCTCGAGACCGACACAAAGGGCGAGGGATTTTGGGCCCAACCCGGCCGGGAGCGCCGAACAGGCATCAGAGCCCCATGGTGCGCTGGGAGCCGTTTTGGGGCCGTCTGTGGCTGGCCGTCTTAGGCCGTCTTGGGCGGCCGTTGGTGCCGTCTTCGGTGCTTCTTGGGCCGCAGCGCTCCTTTTCGGCCTCCTGGAAGCCTCCTGGGCGCTCTGGGCTGTCTCGGGTGCCCCGTAGGCCGTGTGGAGGCGGTCCGGGGTCGTCTGGGGGTCCTCATGGGCGTCTCTGGAGCAGCCTGGGGGTCGTCTTGGGCCGCTCTTGAGGCTGTCTTGGGTACCCCGTGGCCGTCAGGGGCGCCTCAGGAGCCGTCCTGGGGCCATCTTGGGACCCTCTATGGCCGTCTTCGACGCCGTGAAGAGGGCAAGCCTGGGAACTGCCAAAATGCACGCTTTCCCTAGGGAATGGGTAGATTTTTCTGCGTTCGGGCTCTCTTGGGGCTCTGTGGGACGAAGTGTGGGAAACCCGAAGAGTTGTCTCGTGTGTCCCTCGAGCTGTTGTGCAACACAATGGTTTGCAGGTATTGTAGCAGAGATGGCGCTAGGTTCTAACTTCGCCTCGCAAATCTCGCGCAGCAGCGCCAAAGCCCGCTGCCACTGCCCGCGCTTCTCGCAAGCGCTGATTCCAGCGTTGTAGCTGACTAGGGCGAACCCGTGGACTTCGTCCACGATCAACAGGTTTCCCTGGCGCGCCTCCACATTGGGCCCCCGCCCATGAAAAAGTCACCCCGAAGCCTTCGGTGACTCTTTCCGGCCGCCTTTCCGAAATTGGAAGGCGGGCGCCTCCTCCTCTTCGTCCGCTTTCCGCTCCACTCCGCCTGGAGCGTCACAGACGGCTATGATGGGTCTGCGGTGTGCCTCTCCCCGCTTGTCTGCTTCCCCCTGGCTTCTCGCCTGCCGTCGGGAACTCTTGGGCTGCCCTGGGGCTCGCTAGGGGTCCGCTCGGGCCGTCGGGGCGCGAGCGGACCCCCAGCGAGCCCCCAACGTCACCGCTCGCTCTTGGGAGCTGTGCCCGGGAGAGCTCTCTTCGCTGCGGCTCGCTCTTGGGAGCCTTGGTGAGAAGAGCCTTGTACTTCACCGATCGCTCTTTTAATGGGCGTCTCTGGGCCTGCGTGGTGGTCCTTGTGGAATGCTTTTCGGGCCATTCTGAAGCTTTCTTGGGCTGCTCTGGGAGCGTTTTGACGCGTCTTGGGGCCATTTTGGGCCGTCACGGGGCGTCCGGGAGGCCTTGGACCGTCTTGGAGCTCTCTTGAGGCTGCCTGAGGCCGTCTTGGGAGCCTCTTGGGGCCCCCTCGGAGCTCTCTTGGAGCCGTCTTGGGGTTCAGTGAGGCCGTTTCAAGGCTCTCTGACGTCGTCTTGGGGCTCTTGTGGGCCGTCTTGGGGCCGCTGGCGTCTTCTTGGGGCGATTTGGGAGGCCTCTTGGCGTGTCCTGGGCCGCTGAGGAGCACACAAGGCGGGCATGCTGAAAATATACGTTTTCCTATCGGAAATTGACGATGTGTTCCTCTTTGGCGTGCGCTCGGGGCCCTCTTGGAGCGTCTTTGCGGCCTCTTGGATCGTCGTGGAGCCCCCCCCTGGAAGGCTTCGGGACCTCATGGGCCGTCTCGGGACCCACTGAGGTCGTCTTGGAGCGCTCTTGGACGGTCTGGGAACCCCTCTGGAGCGCCTCTGGGACCAGCCTGAGCGATTCGGCCCCGTGCACGGTGGCGCCGAAAAGGGGCGATTTTTTGTCCACTTGCGGCCCTGGGCCTCTCGCACGCGCTACCACCAGCCATGTGGGAGAGACTAGGGCGAGCCCGGGCTTGCTGCCACTGGCGGAGATGGCCCAAAGTGGGCCCCAATGGCGTCGAAAACCTGCCGTATCATGAGAAGGCAGGGCCGAGACCCGCCAAAATACCCCATGAAGCCCCAAAGATGGCCTGAAATGATCGCCGAGAGGAGCCGGAGATGGCCCAAAGTGGACCGGGATAGCGTGGAAAACCTGCCATATCATGACAGGGCAGGGCCGAGACCCGCCAAGAGACCTGTGTGGCCCGTTTCAAAAACTTCTCGAAGCTGTGAGCAACTCCGAGGCGATCCTGGGCCACCAGAAGAGCGAAACACGGCATGGCCTCAAGGGGCCGACACAAAGGGCGAGGGATTTTGGGCCAAATCCGGCTGGGAGCGCCGAACAAGCATCATAGCCCCATGGTGCGCTGGCAGCCGTTTTGGGGCCGTCTGTGGCTGGCCGTCTTAGGCCGTCTTGGGCGGCTGTTGGTGCCGTCTTCGGTGCTTCTTGGGCGGCAGCGCTCCTTTTCGGCCTCCTGGAAGCCTCCTGGGCGCTCTGGGCTGTCTCGGGTGCCCCTTAGGCCGTGTGGAGGCGGTCCGGGGCCGTCTGGGGGTTGCCTGGGGCCGCCTTTTGGGCGTCTCTGGAGTCTGGGCCCCATCTGGGGGTCGTCTTGGGCCGTCCTGGGCCGCTCTTGAGGCTGTCTTGGGTACCCCGTGGCCGTCAGGGGCGCCTCAGGAGCCGTCCTGGGGCCATCTTGGGGCCCTCTATGGCCGTCTTGGACGCTATGAAGAGGGCAAGCCCTTGGACTGCCAAAATGCACGCTTTCCCTTGGAAATGGGATGATTTTTCGGAGTTCGGGCTCTCTTGGGGCTCGTCGTGGGAAACCTCTGGTACCGTTTTCGGCCGTCTGGGGCCCTCTTGGGGGCCTCCTCGTGCGTCTCGGAACGCTCTTGGGCCATCTTGGAAGCGCGCCGAGGCTTGCTGGGGCTCGCAGGGGCCGCCGGAGAGGGCTGGTCAACTGCCACCGATCGGCAGCTCCGCGAGCGCCGGTCTAGAAAACATAACAAAACTATTGGAAATGAGCAATTTCGGCCCCCGGAAGCGCTCCCTGGGAGCCTCTTGGGGCAGTCCTGGAGCGTCACGGGCGCCTCTTGGGCTGTCTGGGAGCCATGTTCGGCAATCTTGTGCCGTCTCCTGCGCCATCGGGGCCTCTCCGAAGGCTACCGAGGCGGCTCTGAGCGCCTGGGCCTTCCCTGGGGCTTCAGGCGGGTCCTCTGGGACACTTTGGGCCTCTCTGGGACTTTTCTTGGGGCGCTCCCGGATCGTCTTGGGGCCTTCTTGGAACCGTCTTGGGGCTTTCTTGGGCCGTGTCGGGGCGCTCTCGGGAGCCTCTGGGGCCGCCCTGGCACGATCTGGGAGGCCCGTGAGGCCGTCTTGGGCGGCTGAAGCCCGAAAGGGGTGGAACATATTAAAAACATAGAAAATTAATGAATTCGGCCTCTGGGGGGCTCTAGGGTCCCTCTTCCTCGGTGGCCGTCTTGGGGCCCTGCGAGGTCGGCTCGGAACCCTCGGGGGCAGGCTTGGGCCGGCTTGGGGGCCTCTGGGACCCTTTGGGCCTCTCTGGGGCCTCTCTTGGGACACTCCGGGACCGTCTTGGGGCCGTCTTGGAACCGCCTTGGAGCTTTCTTGGGCCGTGTCGGGGCGCTCTTAGGAGCCTCTGGGGCCGCCCTGGCACGATCTGGGAGGCCCCTGAGGCCGTGTTGGGCGGCTGGAAGACAGAAAAAGCGAGAACGCCAAGAAAGCATCGCAAAACCATAGGACATCAAAAAATTCGGCCCCTGGAAGCGCTCTCTGGGAGACTCTTGGGGCGGTCCTGGGGCGTCATGGGTGCCTCTTGGGCTGTCTGGGGGCCATGTTCAGCAGTCTTGCGCCGTCGCCTGCGCCATCGGGGCCTCCCCGAAGACTACCGAGGCGGCTCCGAGGGCCCGCCCCGCGCGCTGTCCGCGGTATTGTAGGATAGATGATGTCGGGCGTCAGCTTCGCCTCGCGAATCGCGCGCAGCAGCGCCAAAGCCCGCTGCCACTGCTCGCCCTTCTCGCAAGCGCTGATCCCAGCGTTGTAGCTGACCAGCGCTGACCCGTTGCCTAGAGGCCACGAAGCCTGTCCGAAATGGCGCGTTGGGCCAGGGCAGAGATGTTGCCGAAAGGCTTTTGTGATTACGTTGGGCCCGAATCTTGTTTCTGCTGTTGCTGCCTACAGCTGCGAGGTGCTGCTGCACGCGGGATGTTGCTGCTTGCTGCCGCCGCCGCCGCCGCCGCCGCGGCTGCTGCTGCTGCTGCTGCTGCTGCTGCTGCTGCTGCTGCTGCTGCTTACTTTCGCAGTGTGCTGCAGCTGCTTGCTGTGGTCTGCTGCTGTTCGCCGTTGCTGCTTGAGGCTGCAGAGTGCTGCTTCTTGTTGCCCCTGCTAGCTGACGCAACATGCAGCTCGTGAGCCGACCAAGGAGCGATGAGCAAGGAGTTAGGGTTGGTGTGGGGGGAAGCGAGGAACGATCAGCGAGGAGCAAGAAGCGAGAGGGGAGGAGCAACATCCGAGGACAGAGAGAGAGAGAGAGAAAGAGAAAGAGAGAAGGATAGAGAGAGAACGACAGACTAGGAGGGATGAGGGAGAACCGCAGACGAGGGGGGAGGAGGCAGATGCCAGCAGCCAAGAGGGATGAGCGAGGGGCCAGGAGGTGGCAGCAGCGAAGAGGAGACAGAAGAGAGGCAGGAGCGTTTTGAGGAAGAGGCGAGCATCAGGTCGGGCCTGTCCCCCTACAGGGGTATTTTCGACGAAAAATAAAAAGTAGTCAAAACATGCACCCAAATGGCAAAAAAAAACTCAAAAATCGTCCCCAGACTATGTTTTGACTATTGTTGAATCTTCCCCCTGTAGAGGGACAGGCCCGACTTGAGAGCAGCGAGGAGAGAGCGGGGGAGGAGTCAGGTGCGTGGAGCGAGGAGCAAGGAGCGAGAAGGGAGGCATGACAAGCGGCCAGCGCACGAATGTCACAATGGCCTCGGCGCGAGTGTGGCCGAGCATCCGGTGTCCTTGAAGGGGCCCCAGGACACACAAATAAATACACACAAATAAAAAGATTCTCAATATTTTCCCATATTTTCTGGGTTTTTGTCTTCCCCCCACTTCCCATATTTTCCAATATATTCCTGGGAATCGACGATTCATTGTGTCTGTGTGTTTTTCCCCCTCCTGAGTCCTCTTGGGCCGCTCATGGGGCCCCCCTGGGTGGCCCGCGCAGTCCCAGCGCTACTTGAAGGGCCTCTCCTTGGAAGCCTCGTGGAGGCGGTTTGAGGGGCGTCGGATTGCAAAAAACGAAGGATTGCAAAAAAACCCTTCGTTCAAGGGTTTTTGTTGCAATCCTTCGTTCAAGGGTCAATCCTTGTTTTTTTTGCAATCCTGGGTTTTTTTGCAATCCTTCGTTCAAGTGGGGCCTCTCGGGGCTCGGTCTGGGCCTCTGAGGGGCATCCTCGGGGTTCTGGACGGCCCCTATTGAATGGGGGCCGACCGGCCGGCCGGCGGCTTCTCGCGGAGCCACCCCGGGGCGGAGGGGCGCGACCCGTCTGCTCGAGCGCTCCCTCTCTCGGGGCCGGCTTGGGTCCGTCAGGGGCCGTCTTGGGTCTCGGGGGCATGATGAGGAGGAGGAGGAGGAGGAGGAGGAGGAGGAGGAGGAGGGAGGAGGAGGAGGAGGGAGGAGGAGGAGGAGGAAGAGGAGGAAGAGCAGGAGGAGGAGGAGGAGGCGGAGGAGGAGGAGGAGGAGGAGGGGCGTCGGAGCTCCGAGCGGGCGAGGCCGCCCCAGGCATGCAGAAGCCCGGGGGGGGGGGGGGGGAAGCAGTGCTCTTGGCCTCTCGGGGCGCTCCGTGGGCCCCCCTTGGGAGCCCTCCTCGGCCCCCCCGCCGCGCCTGCTGGGCCGTGCCGCGGCGGCCTTCGGCAGCCTCCTGCGCGGAAGTCGGGCGCGTCCCCCTGCAGGGGGAGCTTCGACGAAGAACAAAAAATGCCCGAGAAATGCCCGAAAGATGCCCCCCAAAGACGCACAACATAATCCCCAGACTATATATATATATATATATA
>CAUYUJ010008932.1:0-32500 GCA_963575745.1 Prorocentrum cordatum
CCCCCTCCTCCTCCTCCTCCTCCTCCTCCTCCTCGTCCTCCATGGACGTCCACGGCTGCACCACGGCCGAACGCCAAACCGAGCCGACGGCGAAGCCGACGGGCCCGCCGACCGAAGCCGGCGGGGCCGAGAGCGGCCTCCGCAGGCCCCCCCCCGTCTGCGAGAGCGGCGAGCGCATCCGCGTCCGTGCCCCCGCGGTCGCACGGCGACACCCTCCGCGCGGGGCAGCCGCGCAGGAGCGCACCGTGGCTGCGGGGCTTCGCGGCCCAGGGCCTCCTCCTCCTCCTCCTCCTCCTCCTCCTGCTCCTGCTCCTGCTCCTGCTCCTCCTCCTCCTCCTCCTCCTCCTTCTCCTCCTCCTCCTTCCCCCTCCTCCCACCCATACGGCACCCCGACGTGGCTGGGCCGAGGCCGACCTCGCTCGCTCGTGCAGCGTGCCCTGCTCTGCAGCAGCCTCCGAGAGCGCCGAGCAGCCCCGAACGCAGCCGCCATTCTGGTGCCACCCCCTATAGGCCTCCCGGATGGGGTCCGAGGAGATGGCGTCCGAGGATCGCGCCGCATCGCCGAGGCATCGGCGATGCGTCGACGATGCGGCGCGGTCCTCTGACGCCATCTACAGTCGGGGCGCTGGAGAGGGACCCCTTTTCGTTGGGGAGGGGCTCGGTGTTCCTGGATCGTTTTACAGTTTGCCTTGGGTTTTCCTCAGGTTTCCCGCGGGGAATCGAAGTTCAACCTTCTGGGAAAAGGGGGCCTCGTTCCTTATTTGGGGTTCCTTAGGTCAAGGCCCCGACTGTACTCGGACCCCATCCGGGCGGCCTCCAACGGCAGTCCCGCCGCACCTCGAGCGAGAGCCCCCGGGGGAGAGGGCCTGCCCCAAAGTCGGGGCATGTCCCTCTGCAGGAGGACTATCCAATTCAAATATACCCATCGGTCGTTGAAAGTAGGTATTTCTGGATTCCCATATTCCAATCTACTTTCAGCGCCTTCCTACTTCAAGGGTCGATTTATTTTCCCTCTTCCATCCTCTTCAGGCGGCGGGCGGAAACCCAATCTATTTCCAACGCCATCACTTCATGTTTCCACCTACCTCTTCCGACCGATGGGTATACAAAATTGCCTGGGGACCTCTTTCTGCCCCTTTTCGGTTGTTTTTAAGCATTCTTGGACTACTTTCAGTCTTCTTGCGCGATTCGCCTGTAGGAGGACATGCCCGGCCTAAGTCACGGGAGGAAGAACCACCCAGACAGGACAATTCGCGTTTACTAAACGGCTCTGGGCGTTTACTAAACAGCTCTGCCCTGCTTGATTCCTGCTTTGGGCGCGTTTACTAAACGACTTCGCGTGTCGGGGTGGTTATTATGGGGGTGGATTCTTTGATTTCTGCTAAGCCTGCCCTGTCGATGCGTGAGCTGCGTCGGGAGGGCTGGGAAGGTGCCCCGCCGTGGGAGACCTCGCAGGCGAGCCCTCGCCCCGCTAAAATGCAGGAGGGAAAAACACACACACAGACACGATCCATCGCCGACCACCCCAGAACATATGGGAAGATATGGGAAGATATGGGAAGTGGGGGGGAAGACAAAGACCCAGAACATATGGGAAGACGTTGGGGATCCTGTTGTTTGTGTCTGTTGATTTGTGTATTTGTGTTTGTGTGCGTGTGTGTGTGTGTGTGTGTGTGTGTGTGTCCCAGGGCCCCTTCAAGAAATGCAGGGGGGTCCCGAGAAGGGGGCAGGTGCCGCTGCCCTTCCCTGGCGTTCCCCGCGCGGGGCCTCCTGGGGGAGGCCCTCATCGCCACGGCGAGCTCCTCCGAGGAGGAAACGGTACCCGTACCTCTACCCTTTCAGCGTTTCCCACGTCCTGGACCTTCGGGCCGGACGAAAGGGGGGGACTGGGAAAGGGGGGGTCACGAAATTTGCTGCATGCAGCTGGTTTCGGCCTCACCGAGGGGCCCATTCCTCGATACATGGCCGCCTCCGGCGCCGGGAGGCGCCGGGAACATCAGCTACGTGAGCTGATTCTCAAACCCCACCCTTGCTATTCCCCTCAAATCAGGGCGGTGACCTCAGGAACCCTAAATAAGGAACGAGGCCCCTTTTGTTCCATAAGTGAAGCTTCGACTTCCGATCGAGCGCCGAAGGAAAACCTGGGGCAAGCTGTGAAACACTCGAGGAACACCCAGCCCCTCCCCAACGAAAAGGGCTCCTTCTTCAGGGCCCCGACTGTACCCCTTCAGCCTTTCCCACGTCCTGGGCCTCCTCGGAGGCCCCGGTCGCCCCCGCGGGATGCGCCTCGAGATGCTGGTCAGAGCGCGCCCTGGGAGAAATGTCCGGGGAGTGGCGGTAAGGGGAAGCTTTTCGGTTTCCCAGCTCCGGCCCGATGTTTGTTGGTCGGAGCGCGCCCCAAGAGGGTTCCGGGGAGCAGCGGCATCGGCACCTCTTCTGGGTTGCTCCACCACTCCCCGAGCTCCGCCCGAAGACATCGGGGCGCCAGGGAAGGGGGGGGGGAGACTCGGGGATACGCCCATGCTCGAGGACACGCCCATGGGGCTGTTCGGACGCACCCCTATCGAGCATGGACGCTCCCCGTCGTGGATCCCCGAGCATGGGATTCAAATGTGTGGCCCGCTCGGCAACCCTACGAAGTCGGGCGTTGGGGTCGCCTTACCCTCTTTACTGTTGGCGTGTCGGGTCGTCAAGATGATCCCGGCGTGATGTGCCCGCACTCAGGCCTGCGCGTGCCCAACGCCGTTCTGTGCCCGATCGACCTGCGAGGATCCCGGGGCCTGGTGCCATGATGTGGTGTGGTGTGGTAGCTGTCGATCACCTCCCCTTGGGTGACGCCGTTGTGCCGCGCGATGCGGTAGCTTGGGTCTCCGCGCCCCCTAGTACATAGGAGACGAGGGTGTTCAAGACACGTTCCAGCCCCTCGTCTCCGAGCCAGAGGAGGACCGTCGGGCCGAGGCCGCCCTGGCCGTGGCCGGCCAGAGTCACTTCCCGGCGTCCGCGGGGCGGAGTGGCTCTCCACCGCAGTCCAAGTTCGAGGGGCGCCAACATCGCAGACCGGATTGCGTTCGGCAAACGATGGGATGGGCCCGGGTTTGTCCTGGAGAGTCTCGTTCCAGATTTCGAAGGGAGTTTAGTGCGGATTTTGCCGCTGTGGCCAGGGATGAAGACGAAAGAACAGTCTACGTAAGATCCACTTCGTTTTTCGCTCGCCGTTTCGGGTTTCTGAATTTTCAGGAAGCCATGCGGAAATCCGCTGCAGCACGGCTGCAAGGTCGGTGCAGTGGTGAGTTGGATGGGGCGTGCGTTCTCGTCTATACAGTTGGCGGCGCCGCGTCGGCAGCCGGTCCCCCACGGAGCTGCGTCAGCTGCGCAGCAGGGCGCGGTGGACGACGACGGGAGGTGGGCGAGGGGAGGCGGGTGAGGGACGTGAGGAAGGATTGCAATTCTTTTTTTGGGGGGGGGGCAATTCTTGTTTTTTTTTTGCAATTCTTTTTTTTTTTTTTTGTTTTTTGCAATTCTTGGGTTTTTTTTTGCAAGACCAAATGGAGCGAGGTAGGGGAAGGGAGGGAGGCAGGGAGGTGGGCGAAGGTAGGGGAGGGGAGCGAGGGAGAGACGCCCAGGGAGGCCATGGCCTCCCTGGCGCCGTCATGCGAAGGGATATTCTGGTGGGTGCGGGCGAGTTCCCGTCGTCCTCCCCTCCCGTGCCGGTCTTCCATCCCTGCGTGGATCCATGGTCCGCAGGAGCCATTAGGCCCTGAGGCAAGAGTTTTATGACAGCTTTGAGGAATTGGCGCGCGCTGGCGAACACGCCCGTCGGCGCTCTGGTGGCACATGGCTCATGCCCGTGCCCGCCAGTTTCACGCAGAAGATTCAAGCGCACGAGGGGCCTGGCTGGAGCGGAGAGTGGTGTACAGGGTTTGAGGTAGGAGCCAAGGGCTGACTCCCCCTCTACCCTCTACCTCTCCCCTCCTCCTGCTGATCCACCTCTCCTCCCTTGAGGTAGGAGCCAAGGGCTGACTCCCCCTCCTCTACCCTCTACCCCTTCCTCCCCCTGCTGATCCACCTCCTCCCTCTCCTGTGTTCTTCTGGTCCTTCGGAGGGCGTCCTCGTCGCCACGGCCACAAGGAGCTCGGTCTGGGTGCCAGTCTAGAGCTGGCGTCGATACTTAGCCGTTCCATCCTTCGGGCACGCTCCAAGGTCTAGCACTACTAAAGACCGCAGGTACCAGGCTTCCGTGCACATGCCACCTCGTTCGTGCCGTTTTTCGCCCCTGAGCTTTACGGACTTGGCGTTTGCACTTTATTGGGGAGTAGGGAGCATAGGGGTGGTAGCACTGATATGTAAGTAGATGTGCGGAATCCACATTCGAGAAACCCTCATTCCGCGTAGCTGTTGCAAGACCTGGAGGAGGAGGGAGGGAAGGTGTGGAGGCAGGGAGGCGCGAAGAGAGGGACACGACGTGACGGCGCCAGGCAGGCCTTGCCGCGTCCGCTTGTTTTTAAGTGTTCTGTTGCAGTTGCTTTTCCAGCAGCGCTGCGTGCGATGCCGCCGACACCACCATGAGCTCCGGTTCCCCGTCTTCGCTGCACGCTTCGCCTGGCACAGCGAGGGATGCAGACATTAGGATAAGGATGAGGGTGAGGGTAAGGATAATGACGATGAGAGTGATGATGCTGATGATGATGATGATGATGATGATGATGATGATGATGATGATGATGATGGTGGTGATGATGATGATGATGGTCATGATGATGATGACGATGACGATGACGATGACGATACTGATTGTGATGATGACGACGATGATGATGACGATGACGATGATGGTGATGGTGATGATGATGATGATGACGATGATGAGGATGCTGATGAGGATGATGCTGATGATGAGGAGGAGGAGGGTGATGGTGATGGCGATGGTGATGGCGATGGTGATGGCGATGGTGATGGCGATGGTGATGGTGATGAGACGGAGGAGGAGGCGGAGGAGGAGAGATGGGCAGAGAGGGCAGGGTTGGGGGAGATGGAGGATGGATGAGGATGAGGAGGGAGACGAGATGAGGTGGAGGAGGAAGATGGTTGAGGAATAGGACGAACACGATGTTGTTGTTGATGTTGTTGGAGCTGACGGTTGGATGATAGGAAGGATGAGGATATTGGAGGAGACGGGGCAAGGATGTGGAGGAGGAGGAGGAGGAGAAGGAGGAGATGTGAGCAGAGAGGGCAGGGTTGGAGGAGATGGAGGAATGGATGAGGATGAGGAGGGAGGCGAGATGCGGTGGAGGAGGACGACGGATGAGGATCAGGACGAAAACGAGTTTGTTGATGATGGGGATGCCGATGCTGCTGGTGGTGATGATGATGATGCCGATGATGATGATGCTGCTGATGATGATGATGATCATGCTGATTATGATGATGATGATGATGATGATGATGATGATGATGATGATGAAACTGATACTGATACTGATACTGATGATGCTGCTGATGATGATGATATTGATGGTGATGATCATGACCATGAGGATGACGATGCTAATGATGATGATGATGATGATGACGATGAGGTTGGTGACGATGATGCTGATTCTTGAGGTGATGCTGATGCTGATGCTGATGATGGTGATGCTGCTGTTGAGAATGATGATGGAACTGGTGATGATGTTGATGCTGAAGAAGACGTTGATGATGCTGATAATGATGAGGATGCTGCTGATGATGATGCTGATGAATGCGATGATGATGACGATGATGATGCTGATGATGCTGCTGCTGCTGATGATGATGCACAAGATAATGATAGGGACGCTGATGCGCATGCTGATGCTGATGCTGATTGTTCTGACGACGATGATAACGATGCTGTTGCTGCTGCTGATGGTGCTGCTGATGATGGGGATGATGAAGACGATGATGATGAAGACGATGAAGACGATTAGGATGATGATGGTGTGCATGATGAGGATGCTGCTGCTGATGATGATGATGATACTGATGATGATGATGATGATGATGATGATGATGATGATACTGATACTGATAATGGTGATGATCATGACGATTATGATGTTGATGATGATGGTGGTGATGATGGTGATGACGCTGTTGTTGACGATGACGATGATGACGATACGGATGACGATTATATGATGCTGATGCTGACGTTGATGATGCTGCTGCTGAACGATGATGATGATGGTGGCGATGATGTCGATGATGATGCTGATGGTGCTGATGAGGATTGTGATGCTGATGCTGATGATGATGATGATGATGATGCTGAGGGTGATGATGATGATGATGCTGATGATGATGCTGATGATGATGATGATGCTGATGATGATGATTATGATGATGGTGATGCTGATTAGTGGTGGTGGTGGTGGTGGTGGTGGTGATGACGATGCTGCTGCTGATGATAATGGTGGTGCTGATGATGGCGATGATGAATCGGAGGAGGAGTTGAGAGGAAGCAGGACCGGGGGGCTGAGGAAGGGAGGAGGAGGGAGCGGGTGAGGGATGAGGCAGGAAGCGGTAGCGGGGAGCGCTTACCTCCTGTACCAGTGAATTTCCGAATTTCACGTCCAGCGGGGGCCAAAGGACATAGCACTGCCTTCCCCTCTCTCTCTCTCTGTCTTCCTGATCCCTCCTCCCTCCTCCTCCCCCCTTCTCCTCCTCCACCCTGCTTCCTCCACCATACTGCTTCCTCCATCATCCTTCTTCCTCCTCTTCCCTGATTCTCATTCTCCCTCTACCTCCTCCTCCCCCTCCTCCTTTGTCTTCCCTCCTCCTCCTCTCTCCTCCTCCCACCTCCTCCTCCTCCTCCCTTGCCCTCCTCTCCATCTTGCTCCTCCTCCTGACCTCCTCTTCCTCCTCCTCTTCCTCCTCCTCCTCCTCCCTCCTCCTTCTCCCACCTCCTCCTCCTCCTTCTCCTCCTCCCCCTCCCCCTCTCCCTCCCCCTCCCCCTCCCCCTCCCCCTCCCTCCCCGTCTCGCACATCCTCGTCCATCCTCCCCCCCCTCCACACGGTAACTCCACCTCCTCCTCCTCCTTCCTCCAGTTCCTTTTCGAGCCCCGCCCAGGAGGGGCCAGCGGATACAGCCTAGGGGGCTACTAGGTAGGCCGTCAGGCACGCCCCAGCGAGGGTCACAGTAGGAACTTGGAGGAGGAACGGCCGCGCCAGCGGGGTGCCTCGCGCGCGACCGCGCGCGGCCGACGCTGCAGGAAGACCAGGCCTCCCCAGTCCCCTTGGGTCTCTCTGCGCCCCGCACCTCCACTCCTCCATGCCTCCCTCCGCCTTTTCGTTTGCCCTCCCCCTCCTCCCCGCTGATCTCCTCCGCCCCCTCCTCCCTCCTCCCTCCTCCCTCCTCCTCCTCCTCCTCCTCCTCCCTCCCTCCTCCCCTCCTCCCCCTCCTCCTCCCCTCCCTCCTCCCTCCTCCTCCTCCTCCCCCTCCACAATTTCTCAATCTGAATACTACTCTCCTCTTCCCCTGATGACGTGCTGGGAGTGTTCGCCCCCCCCCCGCGTCCTGTTTTTTTACACAGGATTCCGGGGAGTTGGGTTTTCGCCTGCATTTTTTTCAAAATGCTGCTCTCGCTGAGGCGCCGGCCTCATTTTCGGGCCCCGCTCGTTCCGAATCGTGCTCCCGCTGCAGCGTGGGTCTCATTTTCGGATCGGTGTTTTGCCTCCGTCGTTCAGGATGGCGTTCTCGCCCCAGCGCGGGCCTCTTTCTCGCGCGCCCATCCGCCCGCCACCACCGCACCGCGCCCCGCCCCGCCCACCGCCACTTCCACCCACCAACGCACGCACGCACGCACGCACGCGCACCGCCACCACCACCCCACTACCCCACCCACCACCACCACGCTACACCGCGTCACACCACATCACACGCGCGCGCACACAGACACACACGCACACACACACACACACACACATACACACGCACACACACAGACACACACACACACACACACCCACACACACACACCCACACACACACCCACACCCACACACCCACACACACCCACACCCACACCAACACCGACACCCACGCACACACGCACACACGCACACACGCACACACGCACACACGCACACACGCACACACGCACACACGCACACACGCACACACGCACGCACACACGCACACACGCAAACACGCACACACGCACACACGCACACACGCACACACGCACACACGCACACACGCACACACGCACACACGCACACACGCACACACGCACACACGCACACACGCACACACGCACACACGCACACACGCACACACGCACACACGCACACACGCACACATGCACACACGCACACACGCACACACGCACGCAAACACACACACACGCACACGCACACGCACACGCACACGCACACGCACACGCACACGCACACGCACACGCACACGCACACGCACACGCACACACACACACACACACCAACACCACCGCCACCACCACCGCCATCACGCACGCGCGCTCCTGGCCCACCACCAAACCACCAAGACGCCACACCACGTCACACCACAGCACACGCGCACACACGCACACACACACCACCACCACCAGCACCACCACCACCAGCACACACCCAACCCCACCACCACACCACTAACACAACCCCCACGACAAACCACAAAACACTCCCTCACCCAGACAACCACACAAAAACCACGCTACACAGCGCACGCGCACCTCACCACCGCCACTACGCACGCGCGCGCGGAGCCACAGGTCCGCTACGACACGCAGTCCGCGGATAGCAGGAAAATCAGCGCCATGTAGGGATGGTGGGAGGGAAGGGGTTAGGACATGTCAGATATTGACGCGAGCGCACCACATAGCTTGCCCCCTTCCCCCCTTCCCCCCCCCTCCCCCCTCCCTCCTCCCTCCTCCCTCCCTCCTCCCTCATCCCTCATCCCTCATCCCTCCTCCCTCCTCCCTCCTCCTCCCTCCTCCTCCTCCTCCTCCTCCTCCTCCTCCTCCCTCCTCATCCTCCTCCTCCTCCTCCTCTTCCTCCTCCTCCTCATCCTTCTCCTCCTACTCCTCCCTATTCGACGCCGTTCTCCTCCTCTCCGCCTCCCCTCGCCCCCCTCCCCCTCGCCCTCCGCACTCCTCTCCCCTCGCTACCGTCCTTCTCTAGGGCTCCTTCTCGTCCTGCTGCCGCTCCTCCTCCTGTGCCTCCTCGCCCTGCACCTGCTTTCTTCCCCCCTCCTCCCTGCCCCCTCCTCTCTCTCTTGACTTTTTCGCTTCCCCCCAGGCCGTGCTTCCAGTCAGGGCGCCCTGCTTGGTCTCTAGAGGTGCCGTGGCCGGTGCGCCGCCCCGTCGCCGCCGCCCGTCGGGCCCTCCGGGTGCGGGCCGAGCCCGTGCGTGGCCGCCCGCCGCCACCCGTCGCCGCCGCACTTTGGTAGCAATTTTGGTTTCGCGAGCCTCCTCTTCCTCCGCCTCTCCTCTCCCCTTCTTCCTCCTCCTCCTCCTCCTCCTCCTCCTCTTCCCCCTCCTCCTCCCCCTCCTCCTTCTCCTCCTCCTCCTCCTCCTCCTCCACCTCCCCTCCTCCGCCTCCTCCTCTCCCACCTCCTCCTCCTCCTTCCGCCTCCTCCTCCTCCTCCTCCCCCTCCTCCTCTCCTCCCTCCTCCTCCTCCTCCTCCTCCTCCTCCTCCTCCTCCCTTCTCGTCCTCCTCCTCCCCCTCCTCCTCCATCTCCTCACTAAGTCCCTCTACAGGAGGAGTATTCAAAAATAGTAGAACAATCGTCAGGGAACGTTTGTTTGCGTATTGTTCGGCTATTCTTGCGTATTATTTGTATTTGTTGTTATTTTCGCCCTAAAGTAAGCCTGTAAGGGGACATGCCCGACCTAAATTTAGGGCATCGAAGAGTGGCATAAAACAATGCAGCATAGAAACTCGGAGGTCCGCGCGGATTTCTCGGATCGGCACAGAACCCCCCTCCTTGGCGCGCGGAGCGCGCCAGGAGCGGCGCGGGAGGCGCCGCCACGGGGGTCAGCACGGATCCGAGAAATATTCGCGGACCTCAGAGTTTTTATGTTTATGCCACTTCTCGTTCTTACAGGAGTGCAGACTCTGCGCCTTCCGAGTCCATCGTTACTCTATAGAATCATGTACAGCTGATCTTGCCTCCCGCATGTCGGAATCCATTCGAAACCTTCGATTGCGAAGGCCTTACGGCCGTTGCCGCAGACCCTGAAGGGAGAC
The DNA here is from genome assembly GCA_963575745.1 of Prorocentrum cordatum. Classification (NCBI taxonomy): domain Eukaryota; class Dinophyceae; order Prorocentrales; family Prorocentraceae; genus Prorocentrum; species Prorocentrum cordatum. Next base: position 10,232 of record CAUYUJ010008932.1, read on the forward strand.
GACGACGACAACGGCGGCGGTGACGACGACGACGCTGACGTGTGCCAGAGGTCTCTTCGGAAGGCTCTCGGGAGGCATTTTTGGGCCTCTTGGGAGCCTCTTAGGGGCCTCTTGGGAGCCTCGGGCTTCCAGCCATCTGGGCACGCTCTTGGAGCCGTCTTGGGGGCCTTTTGGGCCGTCTTGGAGGCGTTTTGGGCTGCCTTGGGGTTCTCGGTCCTCTTTGGCTGTTTTCGGGACCTCTTTGAGGCCTCTTGGGCCGTGTTGGGGCGATCTTGGGAGCCTCCTGCGCCGTCTTGGAGCGGCGGGAAGTGGAAAAGGTGAGCGCGCCCGGATCTTAAAAGCCAATTGTCCTCTTGGGGCCCTCTCGAGAGTGCTGTTGGAGGCTTCTTGGGGCGTCCTGGAGGCCTCCTGGGCAGCCTGCAGGACGTGGAGGCGCTTTGGACCGGTCGTTTGGCGATTGGGAGCCCTCTTGGACCCCCTCGGGTGCCTCGTGGGGCACTCTCGGCCTGTCTTGGTACTTTCTGAGGCCCGGCCGGGGATCCCCAGGGGGGGATGCGCACCTGTCAGAGGGAAGGGGCTTCCCTTCGACTCGATTTCGACGTCGCTCGATTTTTCTCTCGCTGACAAGCTTGAGGAGGATGGTGCAGGGAAAGATGACGATGGAGACGACGGCTGGCGGAGACGACTCGAACAGACAAGCCCCTCACACACGCCGTCAGGATCGGCGTACTTACTCAGTCTTTCTATACCGAGGTTCCCGAAAACATCAATGGTTGTCCAAGCGATCAAAAGATATGCGCGCGCGCTCTTGCGAATTCTTGCGAAATCCACCGGTCTCTTGAACATCCTTGCGCGCTTAGTAGGGGGGTCGTCGTCCTGGTCATCTGGCACCATGCGGGTCACTCGCGCGCGTCGGCCGCGTGCGCATGTCAAAATTCTGCCAAAAGCTTCACCGGCAAGAGAATAGCCGAAGCCCGCTCCGGCGGAACCGCTCTGGCAGAGACCGCCCCATGCAGCAGAACCGCTCCGGCAGAAGCCCGTTCCGGCAGAACTGCTGCGGCAGAAACCCGCTCTGGCAAAAGTCCTCTTCGTCAAAAAAGCCCGCTCTGGCAGAAGCCCGTTCGGGCAGAGGTTGCTCCGGCAGAGGCCATTCCGGGAGAAGCCAGCTCCAGCATGACGCCCGTTTTGGCAGAAGGTTGCTTCGGCAGCAGCGTTTTCTTCGCTCTGATTATTGCTTCTGGCCTTCTTTTTGCTACCTCTCCCTCATTCCTCACGCTGCTTTTCCTTCTTCTCCTCCTCCCGCCCTCCCTCGTCACTCGTCTCTGCGACTTACCCTCATCCGTCATACCTCTCTCCCTCATTCCTCATCCCTCCATCCCTCTCTCGTCCCTACCTTCCTCATCCCTCACCTCTCCCTCCCTCCCACATCCCTCAGCCTTTTCTCCCTCATTCCTGCTACTTCCCCTCATCCCTCCCTCTCGCACTTCCTGTCTCCATCGGTCGCCGTCGCCCTCGTCGCCCTCGTCGCAGCCGCCGTCGTCGCAATCGCCGTCGCCGTACCCGTCGCCGGCCGCCGCTGCTGCCGCCGCCGACGTCGTCGCCGTCGTGGTCGTCGTCGTTGATGATATGATGCTGATGATGCTGCTGATGATGATGATGGTGAGGGTGACGGTGATGATGATGGGGATGATTATGATGCTGATGATGATGAGGATCATGGTGCTGACGATGATGATCATGATGCTGATGATTATGATGTTGCTTATGATGATGATGCTGATGCTGATGATGATGATGCTGATGATGATGACGATGATGATGATGATGATGATGATGATGATGATGATGCTGATGATGATGATGATGATGGTGGTGGTAACGAGGAGGAGGAGGAGGAGGGGGAGCATTACTAGTAGTAAGAATACGAATAAGAAACCTAGTAACACGAATAGTCATACTCATGCGCCGAGTAGCAATACGACTTGTATGCTAAGACGCCGAACACGTTTGAGAATTGCACTAGTGATTGTAGTAACAGTTCGAAGACTACTACGAGGAGTATGTCACTATATCACCGCGAGTCATGCTCATATGATTACTAACAATCTTATGGTTTAATAATATTTCAAATGCGTATACTCATAATATGTAGTCATACTACCCATCGTATTAAGTGTGTTACTCAGACTATACATAATAGTATGATGCAGCTATTATTCCGAATGCTACGAACGCCATTATCAACATGGATTTTATACTAAGGCACCTGATGAGAGCACCTAGAGTTAAGACTAACAACAACAACAACAACAACAACAACAACAACAGCACTGCTAATACTACGACTGCGACTGCTACTATTAAAACGAGCAATACTGATATTACTACTAACAATGATATTGCTACTGACAGAAGGGACGAGGAGGAGGCAAACGAGGCGGATGAGGAAGAGCAGGAGGAGGGGCCATGATGACGAGGAAGGGGAGGAGGAGGAGGAGGAGGAGGAGGAGGAGGAGGAGGAAGGAGGAGGAGGAGGAGCAGGAGAAGGAGGAGGAGGAGGAGGAGGAGGAGGAGGAGGAGGAGGAGGAGGAGGAGGAGGAGGTAAGGAGTAGGAGGACACTGCACCCGGCGCGTGGCACGCGGGCGGAGAAGGAGGACGATGAGGAGGAGGAAGAAGAGGAGGAGGAGACGGAGGAGGAGGAGGAGCAGGAGGAGGAGGAGGAGGAGGAGGAGGAGGAGGAGGAGGGACGGGGTGTCGGGACGAGGGCGGGGATGTGGACGGGGACGGGACTTGGGTAGGGAACCCGGACGGGGACGGGGCATGATGGCAATACCAGCGCGAGGATGAGGAGGAGGAGGAGGAGGAGGAGGAGGAGGAGGAGGAGGAAGAGGATAATGAGGAGGAGGAGGAGGAGGAGGAGGAGAAAAAGGTTTGAGGAGGAGGAGGCGGAGGAGGGGGAAGAGGAGGAGGAGGGACGGGGTGCCGGGGACGGGGACGGGGACGGGGACGTGGACGGGGACGGTGCTTTGGACGGGGACCGGGACGGGGATGGGGCATGGTGGCAATGCCAGCGCGAGGAGGAGGCAGAGGAGTAGGAGGAGGAGGAGGACTAGCACGAGGAGGATGAGGAACGGCAGGAGGATGGGGTCGAAGAGAACAACTACATACACATGAGCTCGAATCGGCGCTGGGACCCGCCTTGCGCCTCGAGAGGCGCCACCATTCGGCGCAATCCGCGCGTCACGTAGGGGGGCCGTCGCAGATCAACAAATCCCAGCGGACTCAACAAATCCAACAAATGTTGTTCTGGATCACTGGAAGACCCAATCGAGACGAGCACCGAAGGCAATAACCCAGGAGGAGGAGGAGGAGGAGGAGGAGGAGGAGGGGCGGAGACAGGAACCGGGCAGCGCCGCATCATCTTAGAAAGCTTGGGGACCTGGGAGGCAGGGTGCAGCGGTCCGGGTACGGGAGAAAAGCAGCACGTGGGCGCAGTTCCTTCCCGGATTCCTTCCCGCGCGCCCCTCCGTCGCCTCTCTTTTCCTACCTTCGCCCCTTCATCCCCACCCCTGTTCCCCTGCGCTCCCCAGCTGGAGAAAGCTGGCGCCGAAATACTCGACGCCTCCGACATAGAGCTCATCGACGACGACGATGAGAAGAACGAGGCGGAAGAGTGCGCCGCCCTTTGAACCCACCAGTTTCAGGAGAGCGACGCAGAAGAGCGTCAACTAGTTGGCCTAACCGATTTTCCATGGGGTGTGGGGTGAGAGGGTTCGGAGAGAGTGACCGAGAGTGGGACGGGGAGGAGAAGGATGGGGAGGGGGATGTGAAAAAGGACCGAGGTGTCCAATCCAGGGATTCAAAGATGGTGCCCGCACAATGCCATTGTCCCCTCCCCTTTCCACCTTCTTCTTCTTCCTCTTCTTCTTCTTCTTCTTCTTCTTCTTCTTCTTATTGTTTTTCCTTTCCCCCAATTCCCGAGCCTGGGGCAGTTGCAGGTTTTGACTTTCTTTGCTCTGTGGTCGACGTCGATCGGCGGAGTTTCGGACACGCTCGCAGGACAGCCTGTTGAGTGGGCCAGGCCACGGTCGGGACAATCGTTCTGCACGGCGGTTCGCGTTTTCATCCCCCCCAGCTCTCCCCCTCCCCCCGCCCGCGCTTTCATCCCCCCAGCTCTCCCCCCAGCTCTCCCCCTCTCAGAAAAGAAAGAAGACATGTCGATCGGATTGTTTTTCGGCGGCGTGGAATGAGGGAGGTCTCTTGGAGCTTCTTGTGGGCCTGCAGGGCGCCTCTCCGTGGACCGCCGACGGTCTCGGGGACCCTCTTGGCACGCAGGGCATCTCGGGCCCCTCCCCTCCTCCTCCTCCTCCTGCTCCTCCTCCTCCTCCTCCTCCTCCCCCTCCTCCTCCTCCTCCTTCTCCTCCTCCTCCTTCTCTTCCTCCTCCTCCTCCTCCTCCTCCTCCTCCTCCTCCTCCTCCTCCTCCTCCTCCCCCTCCCCCTCCTCCTCCCCCTTCTCCCCCTCCTCCCCCTCCCGGGGCCACCTGGGGAGCCTCTGGGGCCCCGCAGGGGCTCGGGGAGCGTCCTTGGGCGGTCTCGTGCGTCTCTCTGGGTCCGCCTCGAGCGCTCCAGGACCGCCCAGGCGAGCAAGCACCGGCCACGCAGCTCCCCACATCCTGAGGTGGAGTTCTCCTGCATCCCCCCCACACCCCTCCCACGGACCTTCTTCCTCTCCTCCTTCTCCTCCTCGTCACGGAGTCCATCACTGACCCACGCTTCTTCGCGGGGTCCATCACAAACTCATTGTCCCTCAAGCAGACTTGGCCATATCACTTTCTCAATCAGACTCACTCGCTCAGACTCAAAGCCGTTCAGACTCTTTCAGACCCGCTGAGGGAGTTCGCCTCAGACACAGACCCACTCATACACATTCAGACCCTCTCTCTCTATCCTTCTCTCTCTCCGACACTCTTTCTTTCTTTTCCGACCGAGTCCGATTTTTTGGTGGTACATTGCTCACAGCGAAATAGGAGGCGTGGCAGTTGAGCACACAATGGGGGAGCCGCCAGGGGATTCGCCCTCTCGTGCCTAGATTGTGGGGATGTCTCAGGCGGCTTGCCTGTTTCTGCCCCTCCCAGACTGTTCTCTTTTGCTGGTCCACTGCTCACCGCAAAATAGCAGGAGTGGCATTTGGGCACCGCAATGGGGGAGCCGCCAGGGTGGATTCCAATCCCCCGTTCGCGTCCAGATCGTGGGGATGTCTCAGGTGTTTTGCCTTTTCCTGCCCCCCCAGACCGTTTTCTTCTGCTGGTCCACTGCTCACCGCATTGATTACAGCAGGCGTGTCATTTGGGCACCCCAAGGGGGTGCCGCCAGGGGGGATTCCACTCGCCCGTTCGCGCCCAGATTGTGGGGATGTCTCAGGCGGCTTGCCTGTTCTTGCCCCCCATACAGCTTTCTTGTGCTGGTCCACTGCTCACCGCGATATAGGAGGCGTGTCACTCTAGCACTCCAACGGGGAGCCACCCGAGGGGAGGACACTCCAGGATTCGCGTCCATATTGTGGGGATGTCGCAGGCGTTTTGCCTGTCTCTCCCCCCCACGTTTCTCTTTGGATGTGCGTGTGTGTGCTTCTCATTCACCCACTCGCTCACCTCTTCCTCCTCTTCTCAATTTTCCCACTCAGACGTACCCGTTCATGTTGAGAGTTTTCACATGCTTTTTTGTCAGTCAGACTCACCATCACATTCAGATTCACCCATACTCGGACTCACTCATTTTCAGACTCGCTCATTCTTAGACTTATCCATACACTCATACTCACATGCATTCAGACACAGTGACACCTAGACTGACACGCAGTTTCTGTCAGGTTCCGGCCCGCCCACCCTCACATTCTTTTTCATATTCAGAAGACCTCGTACTCAGGGTCACCCGTATCCAGATTCGAATTCATCGCGCTCGCCCGCAGACTCCCTCACACTCAGACTCTTTCGCACTCAGACCCACTCGCACTCCGACTTGCTCTTACTCAGATCTCTCACGCTCAGATTCGCTCGGACAAAAGCCCACACGCAGGTGGTTGCCGCGATATAGGCACACCAACTGCCAGTAGGCGCCTCTTGGGGGCCTCTTGGGACGTCCTGGGGGCCCCTCGGGGCCGAGGGCTCGAAATGTCCGCTCGGGTTCCCCATCCGGGCCCCCTCTTGGGGCCGTCTGTGGGTCCTCCAATTGGGCCGTTCAGGGCGCCTCTTGGGCCTCCGGGCCCTCTTTGGGCTCTCTCGGGGGCCTCTTTGGGGGCCTCTGGGGCCGCCTTGGGGCGATCCTGGGGGCCTCGTTGGCCTTAACGGAGCGCCGGGAAGCCGAAAATCAGCGGGCGAAGAACGGTATAAAATAAACTTTTTCGCTGTCGGGGGCGCCTGTCCCAGGGCGACTTGAAAGTTTATACCCCTACGGTGCCACCGTAAGGGTATAAACTTTCCAGCCGCCCTGGGACAGGCGCCCCCGACAGCGAAAAAGTTTATTTTATACTGTTCTTCGCCCGTTAAGAAAAGGCGAGGACGCCCACATCCCTCAAACGTCCGGGGTACATCGAGGAGGGCCCTCTCGGGAGGCCTCTGGAAGGCCTCTCCGGGCGACGCGTCGAGCCCCAGGAGATTTCAGAACTACTTGTGCTCCGGGCGCCTCCTCACAGTCGGGGCCCTGAAGAAGGAGCCCTTTTCGTTGGGGAGGGGCTTGGTGTTCCTTGATTGTTCTGCAGTTTGCCGTCTGTTTTCCTGAGGTTTTTCATGGGGAATCGAAGGTCAACTTATGGAGAAAAAGGGGCCCCGTTCCTTGTTGAGGGTTCCTTAGGTCAACGCCCCGACTGTAGAGACTCCTCAGGAGGGAGGATGGATGCTTTGAGGATCGGGCCCGGGACCTGCAGGACACATCCACTCGGTGCCCAGCGGCACGGTGGCGGCCTGCTGCCATCTCGGGGCCCTTTTTGGCCAGGCGCTCGGGCCTCGAAGACGGCCCCAGATTACCAGCCTCGAACGTACCCCTATCCCTGAGATTGACACGCCCAAAGGCGATGACAATCTTAGGGATCCGCCCTCAAAAATAAGGGAATCCCTAAGATTGGCATCGTGATGAGGAGGTGCCCAGCATAGGGATAGGGATATGTTCCAGGAGGAGGAGGAGGAGGAGGAGGAGGCGCCTCTGAGACTCCTCAGGAGGGAGGACTGAGGCTGAGAGGATCGGGCCCGGGACCCGAGGACGCAGCCACTTCGTGCCCGGCGGCACGGTGGCGGGCTGCTGTGCCATCTCGGGGCCCTTTTTGGCCAGGCGCTCGGTTACCAGCCTCGAACGTATCCCTATCCCTAAGATTGACACGCCAAAATGCGATGACAGTCTTAGGGATCCGCCCTCAAAAAGTAAGGGAATCCCTAAGATCGGCATCGTGATGAGGAGGTGCCCAGCATAGGGATAGGGATATGTTCCAGGCTGGTAAACTCGGGCCCCGAAGACGGCCCCAGAGTCCCCATCCGTAGCCATTTTGGTTCAAGCCACTGTGGTTCAAGCCAGTTTGGCCCGACCCGTTTCAGGCTACCATGGGTTGTGACGTAACGTTTGTACAAGGCGAAATTGCTTCAGTTTGATAGCTCATGTTCCAACGATGGCATTCGTAGCTGCGTCGTGCATCCTTTCAGGAAGGTGGGCCTTGAGACCCCCCTGGTTTATTTGCCGTGTTGACCGGCGTTTGCTGAGCCTTTCTCGCTCATTGTGCGAGTTTCGAAGTTCTTGCCTCCAGACATCTCTGAATTTACCATCTGGTGTAGCTGGTGTGAGCTCCCACGGTCGTATCCAGAGCACGAAAGGACTCATCACGTGGGGCAGTAAAACGAAGTCAGGTTACCATGTGACCTCAATCGGAGGTTCTTCCAAGTATGTGCATCGCCTAGTTGCCCGCGCGTTCCTGGGTCGGCCTCCAGCCAGCTCGTCTGTTGTCCATCATAAAGATGGAGATCCCAGCAACAACCACGTCAACAATTTGGAATATGCCACACATGCCCAAAATATCAAGCATTCTTACGACAACCCAGAAAGAAATACATGCGCGACTGCCAATTCGAAGCCTGTTTTGGGCAGGCGCAAAGGCTGCACACACTGGCAAAGGTACCCGTCAGTCCGCGAAGCTGCATGTCAGACAGGGTGTTCGGTATATTTCGTCCGTCGGTGCTGTGCAGGAGTTGCCGCTTCTACTCGAGACTGGGAATTTCGCTTTGCAGACTGCCAGCTTGCTTTGCTTTCTGGAGAGGAGTGGCGTGCGGCACTGCATCCACAAACAGGCAAGCCAGTTTCATGTTGGATGGTGAGCTCACTCGGACGTGTAAAATCCAGTCGGAACATCATCTCGTGGGGCAGCCAGAGGCTCAGCGGCTATCGGCAGGTCGGCGTATCGATTGATGGTGTCCACGCCTCTTTTTCTGTGCATCGTCTGGTGGCACGCGCTTTCCTTGGAGCCAATCCCGATTCCGGTCGCTATGTAGTTCACCACAAGGACGGCGATCCTGGCAACAATCGCGTGGAAAATCTTGAGTATGTGACTCAAGCTGAAAATATCTGGCGCTCGTGGAACACGACGTCATCCCGATGTAGAACTGCTGCCACCTCAAAGCCTGTCTGGGGGCGTCGGATAGCCTCATCTTCGTGGGAGTGGTATCCATCGATGCGGGAAGCGGCGCGAATATTAGGAGTAAATTCTGGATACATTTCTGCTCATTGCCGTGGTATAGGGAAGCGGGTGGGCCCGTACGAATTCTGTTTCGCGGAGTTGCCAGGTTCTGATTCCATTCCCGGGGAAGAGTGGCGGGAGATCTGTTCGTAGGAGTTGGCGACGTGCCTATGAAACCCTGACAGGCGCGCAACCTCCCCGGCTTCTGGGGAGGAGGCTTGCGCTTGACTGGCTTACAGGACCTTTCCTCGTTTCCCCCCTTTTTTAATACATGTACATTTAAATAATAATAATAATGATGATAATGCTAATAAAATTATTAGTGCTACTATTACGTGTGTGTGTATATATATATGTATAGAAGGTCCAGTAGTCCCTCTAGCGACACGTTGGAAGTGCCAACTCCCAACCGCGTAACGCTCCCAAGGCCTCGGGAAGAGTCCCGCGCTTCCCTCCTGGAGCGCCCGAGGGCGCCCACGGCTTCCGTGGGCTCCTGATTTCCCTTTGGAGAGGAGCTGGGCCTGCTTGCCGCTCCGGCGGCCCCGCTCCGTCCGTCGCTGCCCCATCTGTCGTGGGCGTTCAAGAAGGGGGGGGCGATATCATGACGGGGGCCCTGATATCTGCCCCGATCTCATGGCGCCTCTGCCTACTTCATTGCGCCCCCGCCCCGCCCCCTCGCTTCTTCCCCTCTTCCTCTCTTCCCCCTCTTCCTTCTCTTCTTATTTCATTACGTTCCCTCCCTGGGCCGCGTACGTGCCGCCGGCCATGATTTGCCCCCCCCTCTCCCTCCTCGTGGACGCCCCCCTCGTGGCCGCCCCCCGATCTGGGCCAGTCTTGCGGCAGTCTGGGGCCGTCGAGGGCTTTCGGAGGCCGCCTTGGGCCCCTCCGGCAGGCCCCCTTTGGGCCAGCCTCTGTGTCTCTGGGGTCGCGGGCTGTCTCGGAGCCCTCGTCGCCTGGGGGCCCTCTTACCGCTGTCTCGGAGCCGCCTGGGAGGATTACTGCGTCGTCTGGGTGCTCTCCTGTGCCGTCTTGGGTTCCTCTTGGCGACGGCCTCCAGGTCCGGCTGGAGCTCCAGGGAAGCCGCAGAGGTGCCGACGCCCCCCTCTCCTTCTTCATCGGCTTATCCTCCTCCTCCTCCTCCTCTCCCTCCTCTCCCTCCTCCTCCTCCTCCTCCTCCTCCTCCTCCTAGTATTCGGGCTCTGCTGGTGGCCCTGCTGGTGGCCCTCTTTTGACCCTCTTGGGCCGTCCTGGGGGCCTCTCGGGCCGCCTTGGGGTCATCTTGTGCTGGCTTGGAGGCACCCTTTACCAGCCTCGAACGTATCCCTACTCCTAAGATTGACACGCCCAACAGGCGATGACAATCTTAGGGATTCGCCTTCAAAAAATACGGGAATCCCTAAGATTGGCATCGTGATGAGGAGGTGCCCAGCATAGGGATAGGGATATGTTCCAGGCTGGTAAATCCTGGGCCATCTTGGCGGCCTTGATTGCCTGCCTCGGCCGTCTTGGAGGCTCCGGGAACCGCAGTGTTTCACACGGGATCGTGGCCCTGGGCGCGCGGATCCACCGCTTCTGCAGGGGATCTTGACCTCGGGAGCGCGAAGATGGTTTTGTTGCGTGCTGGTTGCTCAAAGAATCGAGGGGGGATCCCGCAGCAGATTACATGATCACTGCCAGACTACATGATCATTTCACCTCCCCATCCTCCTCTGCCTCTTGTGCAGCATCCCCTTCTTCACCCTCCTCCCTCTCCCACTCCCCCTGGCACTGCTGCTCCTCCTTTCGCTCATAAGTGTGCTCCTTCCTCGTCGGCTCGTGCTAGGAGTTGGGGACCCTCGAGTGAGCTCGTGTGTCCCTTGCGCCCCCCGCGCCGAGCGCCAGGTACGAGCTCTGGAAGATCCGCGAGCTGAGACGCATCAAGAGAGACAAAGAGGCCCGCGGCGGTGGCGTGTCGGCATCGGGCCAAGGGGGTGATGGGGGCGCACCAGGGGTGGCGGGGGCAAGGGTGTTAGGGCTTGATTCGGTAGCAATTCATGGGACCCTTGCATACACTCGTTTATCCGTCTTCAGAAGGCATTTGCGTCGATTAGCGTTTTGGAATCGTTGACGTAGCGCCCATTGGGCGTGCATGAGCGTCGATTGGCGACGATTCGCCTCGATTAGCGTCGATTTAGTGCCGACTAGCGTGGACTAGCGCCGGCTCGCAGGAGCCAACAAGATGGCATGGGAGGCGTCCATGAGTTGCGGCAGAAGCCTGAGGGCGTGCGCTAGGGTGTCCAAGAAGTGCAAGGGGGGTGCTGTAGTTCCTTCAAAGTTCCCTCTCTGGGGCAGATGCGAAAGTTCCCTCTCTGCTCGCCTCTCCCGCCAGCCTCCCTCCACCCCCCTCCCCTCCAGCCCGAGCAACGCGCCAGCGGCCTCATCTCTCCTTACCCCGAGTTTCTTAATCAGCGTCTGGGGGGCGTCACCCCCGCCGACAGCCCCACATCGACCCCCGTTGCGGGCAGCCACCGCGCGCCGAAGGCGCTCCGACCCCCCTCGCGGCGCGACGACGAGGCGAGGTTGACCCCCGTGTGGGGGTACCGCCCCACGCTTTCTAAGAAACCCAGGGTTTAAGTGATATCTTCCGCCTCGCGAAGTTCCCATCTCCATCTCCGTTTCCGTTTCCCCTCCACCTCGCCTGCGTCCTCTTGCTCCCCCCTCTTGTGCTTCTCAAGCTCTGGGATGAAGCTTTCCACGGCCTCCGCGCGTCGGCCACCCCTTCCTCGCGAGACCGGCGAGTGACGACGGCGACGACGACGACGACGACGACGACGACGACGACGAGCGACGACGAGCGACGACGACGACGAGCGACGGCAACGACGACGACGACGACAACGACGACGACGACGACGAGCGACGACCGACGACGACGTAGTCCGGCGCTGGTGTTTCCCAAGGCAGGCGTGGACGGCCTGCCGGGCACGTCGTCCCCCCGAGAAACACGGGCGAGGGGCGCCCCCCCTCCTCCTCCTCCTTCCTCCTCCTCCCTCCTCCTCCTCCTCCTCCTCCTCCTCCTCCTCCTCCTCCTCCTCCTCCTCCTCCTCCTCCTCCTCCTCCCTCCTTCAACGATGGCAACGTGGCCAGCCTCAGGAGACTGGCAAGGAGGTTGAGGCAGTGCCGCAGGGACTTCGTGGTGGGCGGCGATTGGAACCTCACGGAGGAAGAGCTGCAGGCAGGCGGGGTGCCCGACATGTTCGATGGCAAGGTGGTCAGGCCTGCCTCGCCCACGTGCGCAGCGTCGGGGAGGACCATCGACTTCTTCCTGGTGTCCAGGGGACTGGCTGCGCTGGCTGTGCGGGTGGTGGAGGCCTCGCCAGTGTACCCGCACTCGGCGGTGATTCTCGAGATCCGCAGGCAGCAAGAGGAGGCGCGCTTCAGGCTGGTCCAGAAGCCGCGGACCTTTCCTGAGGTTCGGCCACAAGGGTGCTGTGAGAGAGACCACGGCAGCAGCTGGAGGCAAGCCAGGCTGAGGGTGCAGGAGCAGCTCGCCTCGGTGCTGAGGTTCGAGGGTGAGGCCGCAGCGAGGAGCACCCCACGTGCTGAGGTGGAGGCCCCTCAGCCCAGCAGCAGTGGTGGCGCAGCAGGTCAGCGCGCAGCTAGAGCAGGCCAGGAGCGTCCCAGGCCAGTGAGGGGCAAGGGAGCTGAGGGGGTTTCTGCGGCGGAGAGATGGGGACCGCTAAGCAGCGTGCTCCCGATCGCACCTGCGCCGCCGTCCTGCGTGACGGACGTGAATCTGATGAGGTGCTGCGTCCAGCATGGCGAGGAGTGGCAGAGCATCCTCGGCAGCTGCGGGCTACGGCGAGAAGTTGGCGCGGAAGGGCACGGCGCTGCACCAGGCGTTGAGGACCAGCCAGCGCACCTCGGGGCCCTGGCGCCAGGAGCGCAGGGCACCGACGCAGCGGAGAAAGGAGGCAGCAGCGCTGCGGACAGCGCTGCGCAGGAGGCGCGGGCGGATATCCCTCCCCATGCTGGGACTGGCAGTGCACCTCCGAGCCAGGCACCGTGCGGAATCGCGGGTTGTCCCTTTCAGGTTGAGGCGGCTGAAGGAGTGCACGTGAGGCCCCCCAGCCTCTGGGTCGAGAAGAGGCAGGCGGCCTCTGCCGCTGAAGAGGAGGCCTCTCAGCCCAGCAGCAGCGGTGGAGCAGCAGGTCAGCGCGCAGCTAGAGCAGGCCAGGAGTTTCCCAGCCCAGTGAGGGGCAAGGAAGATGAGGAGGTGCCTGCGGCGGAGAGAGGGGGACCCCTAGACAGCGTGCTCCCGATCGCACCTGCGCCGCCATCCTGCGTGACGGACGAGAAGCTGATGAGGTGCCGCGCCCAGCATGGCGTGGAGTGGAAGAGCATCCTCGACAGCTGCGGGCTACGGCAGGAAGCTGGCGATGAAGGGTACGGCGCAGCACCACGCGGCGAGGTCCAGCCAGCGCACCTCGGGGCTCAGGCGCTAGGAGCGCATGACGCCGACGCAGCGGAGAGAGGGGGCAGCAGTGCCGCGGGCAGCGCTGCGCAGGAGGAGCAGGCGGACAGTCCTCCCCATGCTGGGACTGGCAGTGCACATCCGAGCCAGGCACCGTACGGAATCGCGGGTAGTCCCCTTCAGGTTGAAGCGGCTGAAGGAGTGCACGTGAGGCCCCCCAGCCTCTGGGTCGAGAAGAGGCAGGCGGCCTCTTCGGCGGGGCAGGCCCAGCACCTGCAGCAGGACGTGCGGGCCCAGGGCGCCGCGGCGGAGGGGGCTAAGGGAGCCCTCACAGCCGCCTTTGCCACCTTCCTGGAGTGCGCGGAGGACGAGTGGGTCGACGTATGCCAGCTGGAGGAGCAGAGGGCCAGGTACGTTGGCAGAGCGGACGGCTTCTCCACCAAGCTGGTCAAGCGCAGCGGGGTGCAGGACCCCAGGTCGCCGAGGCTCACGCCAGTGGCGGCGTGGATGGCCAGGGTGGCCCACGCGCTGGGAGCCATGGCGCAGCTGAAAGCGCCCAGGGCCAGGGCCGACGCGATCTGCTACTTGCCCCAACTGGTGGCGGCGGTCCCGAAGAGAGTCAGGAAGTCGCAGCAGGACGAGGAGGCCCGCTCAGGAGAGGGAGGCGGCACCTCCTGCAGCACGGAGGCTGGGCGCTGGCTGAGGATGTTGCAGCATGGGGGCCTGGCGTGCTGGCACCCCCTACTACTCGAGAGGCTGGCCGACCGCGCGAAGCAGCGCGCCAGTCACCTCGCCAAGCGCGATGTCGACGAGAGGGGCAGGCAGTTCGACGAGTGGGTTGGCAAGCAGCTCACAGGAGGAGCGGCAGGGCTCCACGCGGTCACGCGAGTGGCGGTGGGCTGGCAGGGCAGCGACTGCAGCATCGGTGCTGGACCCACCAGCCTGAGCAAGGAGCTGGACGACCTAGAGAAGGAGTGGGGCAAGATCTGGAGGGTGCAGTGCAGCCACGCCGAGCTGGAGTGGCCGACCGATCTAGGTGAGCGCCCCCCCAGGCCCAGCTGCGAGGTGATGCGGGCAGTCCTGAGGTCCTTCAGGAAGGGCACGGCCACGGGATTCGAGGCGATCAAGCCGAGGCAGCTGCTGGAGCTCAGCGACGAGGGGATAGAGACCCTCATCGACATCGTGGTGGCGGTCGAACAGGCTGCGGAGTGGCCGCGGATCCAGAGCAAGATCGTGCTCTTGGCCAAGAGGCTGGGCGGCGTGCGCCCCGTGGCCATCGTGCACGTCCTCGCTAGGGTGCAGACGAGGCTACGCAAGCCCCTGGCGGAGGAGTGGGAGCGCAGGAATGATCGGCCCTTCTTCTGGGCGGCGCGCGGCAGAGGCTGCGAGAGGGCAGTCTGGCAGCAGGCCGTGGAGTGCGAGTGGGCCACAGCGAAGGGGCGCGAAGCTGGCGATGCATCCAGCTGGGTCGCGGCCCTCATCCTCCTGGACCTACTCAAGGCGTACGAGCAGGTGCAGCATGGGCGCCTCATCCAGGCCGCCCAGCGGACGGGCTTCCCGCTCTGGCAGCTCAGGCTGCAGGTGAGCTTGTACCGAGCGCCCAGGTGGCTGGCGCGGGACGAAGCCGTCAGCAACGCCATCAGCACCGAGCAGGCGGTGCTGCCTGGAGACGGGCTGGCGACACTCATGCTCAAGATGCTGCTGCTTGAGCCGCTGGACAAGCTTCAGGAGCTGGTTCCCACGCTGGCGATGTCGGTGGTCGTGGATGACATCATCCTGAAGAGGGTGGGCGGCTTCCAGCGGACAGTTAACGACCTCACGCTGGCGGCCAGGCACCTCAAGGCACTGCTCGGCGAGGCCGACCTCGAGGTCGCGGTGAAGAAATCCAGGGCGCTAGCGAATGTGCCAGCAGCGAGGCAGGAGCTCGAGAAGTGCCTGATGAAGCCGCTGGGGGTGCGCGCCACAGGACAGGAGAGGAACCTGGGGGTCGACTTCAGCGGTGGCAAGAGGATAGGACGAGCAGTTCGTCGCGACAGGATGGTGCAGGCGAGCGGCAGGCTGCGCAGGATCAAAGTGCTGCAGGTGGTCAAGGCCAAGCGGAGGGCCACCAAGAGGATTGAAGACGGGGCTGCACCCGTGCATCGGATACGGCACGGCCATCACGGGCTGCACGGAGGGGGAGCTGGACCGCGCCAGGACCCTCACTTTCGTCGCGGTCTCCAACACCACGGCGAGCAAGTCCAGGTCGCTCGGGCTCATGCTCCAGGCAGGCCTCGACCCTATCTACGACGCGACCTGCAAGCCGGTGCTGATGTTGCTGCGTGCGGTCTGGGAGCAGTGGGTGCCGCTGCACATGGTGTGGCGGGGCCTCGAGGACAAGCGGCCTGTATCCTGGGTGCACGTGCAGGGCCCTTGCGCGGCGACGGTGCTATCCCTCAGGAGGATCGGCTGGGACGTCGTCGCCGCCAACTGCTGGGTCATGGACGACGGCGTGGCCATCGCGCCCTTCGACTGCGCGCCGTGGGTCGTGGTCAAGCTGGTGAAGAGAGCAGTGCAGCGCTGGCAGTGGAGGCAGGTCAGCAAAGCCCCAGGGTGCGCGCACTTGGCTGGTGGCGGCGAGCTGGAGCCCCTGGTCAGGCTCACCTCCTCTGGCTGCGCTAGGAAAGCCGACGAGCCACGCCGAGAGGAGGGAGCACCTCGCACCAGGGTTCGGTTGACGGCGCGAGAGCAGGCCTACCTGAGGTCCCTCATCATCGATGGGCAGTGGACTCAGGCGCGCAAGGAGGAGAAGGGGCTGGCGCCCAGTGCTGGGTGCTTGAGGTGTGGCGCCAGGGGCACGCTGATGCACAGGCACTTCGACTGCCCGTGCTGGAGTGAGGTGCTGACGCTCCCAGAGGACCTGGCAGGCCTCCGAAGGCAGAGCGGAAGGCCTGAGGTGCAGTTGCTGCTGGAGAGGTGCCTGTGGCCGACACCACGGGGCATCTGCCGCCCGCCAGTGTGCAGCGACGTGTGCTGGAAGGGCGACCACGATGGAGGCACCCTTCCTGAAGGTGAGCTGTTTCTCGATGGCTCGGCGTTCGAGGCGAGCTACGAGGAGGTGGCGGCAGTTGGCTGGAGTGTGGTGGCGCTGCAGGCGCACAGTGACGGGTGCAGGGCTTCCATCGCTGGCCAGATGGAGGGCCACTGCGTGGACATCAACGGCGGGGAGCTCACAGCGGTGATCATGGCGCTCAGGTTTGGCCAAGGGGTCACGGTGCTGGTGGTCGACTCCAAGTACGTGTACGACGGCTTCTACAAGGTCGGCAGGGTGGGCACCACGGGCTACGCGTACACGTGGGCTCACCTGTGGCGGCGGGCCTGGGACCTGCTGGACGAGCGAGGAGGCCTTGGGCATGAGGTCAGCCTGAGGTGGATGCCCAGCCACAGCACGCGGCGGCAGGTGGCGGCAGGCGAGGTGCTGTACAGAGATTGGTACGGCAACCGACTGGCTGACAGGGCGGCAAAGGCTGCGGCGGCCAGCGGGCGCCTCCCCGTGCGGGACAGAGAGCGCCTGGAGAGGAGTCGAGACGTGGTCGAACGAGCAGCCATGTGGTGCGCGGCAGTCGGCAGCTGGGTCGACGGCAGCGACACCACGCACGGCAAGACGAAGGTGCAGCGCGCGCTGCCAGTGCGCAAGGAGCCAGCGGCGAGAATGGCCTGCGTCTGGAGGAGGCCGCCTGGCCAGCGTCCCTGGTGCGAGGTTTGCAGATGGTCAGGCAGATCAGGAGAGCGCCCTGGCAGCATCGTCGCCGAGGCGATCAGGGCCAACAACAGGCTGAAGGCGCAGCAGAAGGCGTCGCACGACCTGGTGCTCCTCGCGCCTGTTGATGGGAGGCTGCTGGTGCGCAGGATGCCGCTGGTCGCTTGCAGGGCGTGCGGGTTCACAGGCGCGGCCAGAGCGAGCTCCTTCCACCTCGAGTGCAAGAGTGTCCCGTCGGCTGCAGGCGCCGCCGCGGTCGCGAGGCTGGGGAAGGGGCTGGCTCCGAAGGTGGTCAGCGAGGTGGCAGTCAACATCACGATGCTGGCGGACGACGTGCAGGAGGGGAGAGGCCAGCCGCCGCAGGACATCGCGGGGGAGGAGGACGGCCACCCCTTGCGCCCGCCAGGAGGAGCTCCAGGTGGTGGGGAGGGGGAGGATGCGGGCTCACTGCGTCCCCTGACCCCTGAGGGCTCCAGCGCGGCGGCTGGCCTGAGAGGGCGAGCTGGCGGCAGGCGTGCAGCCGCGGCGCGCCAGGCCGCGGCAGGAGGCGAGGCAGGGCCTGCGGGCGGCGGCGGCGGGCCAGGCCCGCGGCGCCGCGCGCGTGTGCGTAGCAGCTCACCGAGGCAAGCCGCTCTGACGCCGCCCTCGCTGTCGCCGAAGCGGGCGGCCAAGGTGGCCAAGCAGCAGCAGGAGGAGAGCCAGCGGCCTGAGGCGGGCCCTGCCGAGGGAGGAGACGAGGTGGCCGCAGGTGGCAGCGGCGGCGGACCGCCCCCGCCGATGCTGGCGGACGGCGTGCAGGAGGAGAGAGGCCAGCCGCCGCAGGACATCGCGGGGGAGGAGGACGGCCACTCCTTGCGCCCGCCAGGAGGAGCTCCAGGTGGCGGGGAGGGGGAGGACGAGGACTCCCTGCGTCCCCTGACCCCTGGGGGCTCCAGCGTGGCGGCTGGCCCGAGAGGGCGAGCTGGCGGCGGGCGTGCAGCCGCGGCGCGCCAGGCCGCGGCAGGAGGCGAGGCAGGGCCTGCGGGCGGCGGCGGCGGGCCAGGCCCGCGGCGCCGCACGCGTGTGTGCAGCAGCTCGCCGAGGCAGGCCGCTCTGACGCCGCCTTCGCTGTCGCCGAAGAGGGCGGCCAAGGTGGCCAAGCAGCAGGAGGAGAGCCAGCGGCCTGAGGTGGGCCCTGCCGATGGAGGAGACGAGGCGGCTGCAGGTGGCAGCGGCGGCGGACCGCCCCAGCCACGCGAGGCCAGAGGGGCCAGGGTGCTGGCGGACGACGTGGAGGACTACAGCGCGGCGGCTGGCCCGAGCGGGCGAGCTGGCGGCAGGCGTGCAGCCGCGGCGCACCAGGCCGCGGCAGGAGGCGAGGCGGGGCCTGCGGGCGGCGGCGGAGGGCCAGGCCTGCGGCGCCGCGCGCGAGTGCGCAGCAGCTCGCCGAGGCAGGCCGCGCTGACGCCGCCCTCGCAGTCGCCGAGGCGTGCGGCCAAGGTGGCCAAGCAGCAGGAGGAGAGCCAGCGGCCTGTGGCGGGCCCTGCCGAGGGAGGAGGCGAGGTGGCTGCAGGTGGCAGCGGCGGCGGACCGCCCCCGCCACGCGAGGCCAGAGGGGTCAGGCCGCAGGAGGAGGTCCAGCCGCCTGCAGGGGAACCTGCTGCTCGATGCGAAGCAGGGGCTGCGGGCGGCGACAGCGTGGCCTTGGAGGACAGGCTGCAGGAGGAGAGACTGCCGCCTGCAGGTGGCTCTGCTGCTCGATGCGAAGCAGGGGCTGCGGGCGGCGGAGGCGGCTGGCCGAGGCCGCGGCGCTGCGCGCGGGAGCGCAGCAGCTCGCCAGGCTTGGCCGCCAAGGTGGCGAGGCTGCTGCGGGCCGCGCGGGGTGAGGCCTGGCCGACAGCCTCGGGCGCGTAGCTGCGCCGAGGCGCGGGCGCGCGTGGGGCGCGCGCCTCGCAGGGGTGGCCGTGGCTCGACGCGGTCCGCCTCGCCCCGCGGGCATCATCATCATCCTCCTCCTCCCTCCTCCTCCCCTCCCCTCCTCCTCCTCCTCCTCCTCCTCCTCTCCTCCTCCCTCCTCCTCCTCCTCCTCCTCCTCCCTCCTCCCCTCCTCCTCCGCTCCTCTCCTCCCTCCTCCTCCTCCTCCTCCTTCTCCTCCTCCTCCTCCTCCTCCTCCTCCTCCTCCTCCTCCTCCTCCTCCTCCTCCTCCTCCTCCTCCTCCCCTCCCATTGTTGCGCGAACTACTGGACTGAGCCTGATGCGTACGCCTCCTGCTCGTGGGGGTGACAGCCGGCGTGGCGTGGGCTGTCCGTACAGCCCCTGCCTGTTGCATCGTGCAGTGGGGACCCATGCCAAGAAACACCCCGCTTGCCTCCAGGGTGCCTTGGGTTTCTTGGGTTTCGATGGTTTTGCTATTGAAAGCGTTACGTTCCCACACCAGAAATCAGTGGACGCCCTTGGGTCTCGGGGTTAGGTTTCTTGTGACAGGTCTCTTGTGGTCGGGCCTCCACTGTACGCTGACCCTCTGGTCGGGACGGTTGTTGTGGGCACGGAGACAATTGGTACGATGCCCAAAAGCAGTTCTCGTTCATTTGAACACGACTACGTGTCCGCGCCGCCGCGGACGTTGTCCCTTGTACACAAAAAGGTCGCCCGCCGAACAGCGGCCGCTGTCGGTCTTGGACGCAACTTTTGTTGTTGGGCATAGTGCCCAGTCTGTCCGCACCAAATCTCGGGCGTCTAGAGCTGGGTTCGGTACCCCTGCTCCGGCAGCGAGGCTTCATGTCGAAGTCCCTGCGCCCCCCTTCTCTCGCTCTGCTCCATCCTGCACTCCTTCTCTCCTCGTTGTTGCGCGCATCTGTACCCACGTGGGCCCCCTGTGCGGATGCCGTCCGAGCAGACCTCTCTGCGCACGCACGCATGCATGGATGCATGATACCTTCCGTGTTGCTTTGGATTTCGCTAGTGGATCCTGGTCTTCTCACAGGGGTGGACCTAAAGTGTATTTTTGCGATTTCGCGGGCCGTTTTCGTTTTGATGTCGTTTGACAGCGAAGGCGAATTCAAGAGAAAACGGGAAACACGAAAACACAACGAACACGAAACGCACTGTTTGGGTCCAGCCCTGCTTCCTTATCCTCCTCGCTCCGCTTCGGCGTGTCCCCCCTGCCGCTGCCAAGGAGCGCAAGGCGAGGGAGAAGGAGATCGAGTCGATCATGAAGCGGCGCAACATGACCGAGGAGCACCGCTCCCCGCGCCTGCCCGGCGGTGGGGGGCAGGCCACCTTCCGGGTGCCCGTCGTCATCTTCGTCGCTGCCCGCGTCGTCGTAGCGGAGGGGTGGAGGTCCTCCACCCTTCCAAACAAAACAATCTGTCGAAGATGGAAGCGGCAAAAAGACGGCGACCGGAAACGGCAACAAAACCGGCTCCCGGATTGGAACCGGAGCTGGAAGCGGTCAAAAAACGGCGACGGAACCGGTAAAACAACGGCGTCGGAACCGGCAACAAAAATGGCAAAACGGAACCGGTAAACAAAAACGGCCCTGTCGTTTCCAGGGCCCACTAACGTGGAGGAGGGCAGAGAAGGGGGCAGAACGTAAAACAGGGCTAGGATCGGGATAAATCGCTCCAGAGCGTTCCGGAGCGCTTTCAGAGCGTTCCGGAACGCTCTGGAGCGGCCGCGGCGCCCAATACATCCTCCAAACCCGCCGATTATGAGAGATTTCGAGTTATCCCGATCCGATTTTGTCCCGATCTTCGCGTCGTTTTAGAACGGGGATGATGAAAGTGGAGCAGGAGAGGTTCAGGAGGAGGGCACTCAGGCGAGGTCGTGCGCTCTCACGCAGCCGCGTGGGCACGAGTGATGGCTCCGCCTGCCCATGCACAGCGTGTTCCCGCGGGGCAGCCTTGGCGTGGGCCTTCAAGGCCTGCGGCCGCTGTCGCATGTTGGCGGGATCCTGGTTTTTGTTGCGGCGAGCCCGGGTGGGGAAGTGAGAAGGGGCGGACCTTCTCAGAGGGCTCGGAAGTCCCCCAGCCTTCTGTGGAGTTTTCTGAGCCTTCTCCGAAGACGCAGGAAGCCTCTCCAAAGGCGCGAGGCCTTCTGGGAAGCCCCGCCGTCATCTGAGAAGGCCTTCTCCTTCTCACTTCCCCCCCCCCTCGCTCGCCGCCGATGCTGGTGCGCGGCGGCAAGAACGGGCGAGTCCCTTCTCGGCATTGGAGGCGACACCGCGTACGAGCCAGCACATGCCATAAGCAGTGCACCCCTCCACCTGGGCAGCCCCGTCTGCGGACTCTGGCACCACTTGTGTTTTACGCTGTCCCTCATGGGGCGAATTTCCACTACCGCTACAACAGGTACGACGGGGGAGAAAGGAGGATCAGGAGTTCCTCCTCCTCCTCCTCATCCTCATCGTTCTTCTCCTCCTCCTCCTCCTCCTCCTCCTCCTCCCTCTCTTCCTCCTCCTCCTCCTCCTCTTCCTCCTCCTCCTCCTCCTCCTCCTCTCTCGCCTACCTATGGCTGTGGTGGTGAAACATCGGCCCACCAGTTCCTACGCCGCGATCAGTAGGTCAGGTCAGCCGTGATTACCATACCGTGCAGTCAACCCTGATAGTAAGGATGATCGACTTTCCAAGGGTACCCTTGCACTCTTGCCTCTTCGGCCATCTTCGGTCCGTCCTCGACCACTTTGGATGGCTCGTTCAAACTCGAGGAGCCTTGGCATGTGCGTCCAAGGCCCTTGCATCCTTGCCGCGCATCCCTACGTCACCACCCACCAGGACACCCCAACCCAGCCCGACCGCCCCGAGTTGCGTTCCGTTTCCAGTGGTGGGGGGGGGGGCGGGGGTCATTGAAACAGCACATGTGGAACCCGCACCCCTGGCGGTCCCCAGGCCCGGCAAGGGCCACTCCAGGCCGAACACCGCGAAAAAACGCACCGTCGCGATTTTCCTTTAACGCGAGGAGGTCAGGGGAGAGGAAGAGAAGGAGGAGGAGGAGGACCAGGAGGAGGAGGAGTTGGAGGTTCGGGTCTTCGTGCTGGGTTGGGTTGGTCCGGTGGGCAGTCGTCACTGCATGGGCTGACCGTGTGCGACGATCACGCGCGCACGGCCGCCGCCGGCAGGGCAGGGGCGCTGGACCGCCGGGAAGGGGCGCGCCTTCCACGCGTCGCGCCCAGCGTCCTCGGGCCGCGCCGCGGACCTCGGAGCCACTGTGGCCGCGGAGGAGTGAGGCGGACACCGAGGAGGAGGAGGAGGAGGCGGACGAGGAGCCCCCAGGCATGTTTCGTGGGGAGGAGCAGGGGCCATCGACGAGGAGCACAATTCGCATGGAGGAGGAGTGGGATCGGGAGCAGGGATCAGGAGGTTGAGAGTGTCCGACCATCGAGGATG
>CAUYUJ010008933.1:0-15000 GCA_963575745.1 Prorocentrum cordatum
ACGACTACAACTACTACTACTACTACTACTACTACTACTACTACTACTACGACTAACAACAACAACAACACTACTACTACTACTACTACTACTACTACTACTACTACTACGACTACTACTACTACTACTACTACTACTACTACTACTACTACTACTACTACTACTACTACTACTACTACTACTGTTATTACTACTACGAATAATAATCGTTCCGTTACAGGCCCCAGGAAGGCCCCAGGAGGGGCCCAGGGCGCCTGGAGGCCAAGAGGTCAACGAATCGATACCGCATACAAATACACTCCAACTGTTCCGTTCCGGGCCCCCGGAGGGACCAGGGGCGCCCCGAGGCCAGAAAATCAACGAATCGATATCGGTTACAAATAAACACTCATCGCTGCGTTGCAGGCTCCCCCACCTCGTCCTCCTCGTCCCCCTCCTCCTCCTCCTCCTCCGCCTCCTCCTCCTCTTCCCCCCCTGTCCTCATCCTCCTCCTCCTCCTCTTTCCCCTCCTCCTCCTGCGAGGATTTCAATAAGAATCCTTTTGCGGAGGATATCAATGGGGATCCTTCCGTCGAGGATTTCAATCGGAGTCTTTTTGCGGCGGATTTCTTAAGGTCCCAGGAAGGGCCCAGGGCGCCCGGAGGCCAAAAAATCAGCGAATCGATACCGGATACAAAAGGAACTCGAATCGTTCCGCTCCAGCCTCAAGAAGGCTCCTGGAGGGGCCCAGGGCGCCCGGAGGCCAAAAAGTCAACGAAACGATACCATATACAAATAAACTCTAATCTCAAAGGCCGGACGAAGAGGAGGAGGAGGAGGAGAAGGAGGAGGAGGAGCTCCAGTGCCTGTATACACCACAGCGCTGGCAGCTACGAAGCCGCGCTACGACCGACGCACCAATGCCTCTCAGAAACAGAACAACACTGCGTCCCTGAGAGCACCACGCGGCACGCACGCAACCGCTTCCCCTCGCGAGTATCACAACGTGCCTCTGTACACCACAGTAGCCTGCGAGCGCCACAGGACGCCCGCGGTCGCCACCAGACGACCGCCGTGACGTGAGGGACGGGGGAAGGGGGGGGGGGGCGGCCGGTCACGCCCGATCGCCGGGAGGTTTTCCGAACGGGCTCCAAAGCGCTGCCAAGGGGTCCCAAGAGGCCCCCAAGAACTCCTCAAGAGGCCTCCAAAACCTTGAGGGGGCCCGAAGTGTCACACACGACGGCCTCCCGTGGCCCCTCGAAGAGTCGCCCCCAAACATGCTGACTGCACCTCCTCCTCCTCCTCCTCCTCCTCCTCCTCCTCCTCCTCCTCCACCTCTCCTCCTCCTCCTCCTCCTCCTCCTCCTCTCCTCCTCCTCCCTCCCTCCCCCCTCCTCTCTCTCCCTCCCTCCCTCCCTCCCTCCCTCCCTCCTCCTCCCCTCCTCCTCCTTCCTCCTCCTCCTCCTCCTCCTCCTCCTCCTCCTCCTCCTCCTCCTCCTCCTCCTCTCTCTCCTCCTCCCTCCTCCTCCTCCTCCCCCTCCCTCCCTCCCTCCTTTCTCCTCCTCCACCTCCCGCAGGCAGCTGGATATCGGGCGACAGCCGCTGTCTTCACAGGCGGGCCTTCCCCAAGCTGAGTGGACTGCAAGGAAGTCTCGAGCCGGAGCGCCGTTCCTGAATTCGGAGGCCTCTCTGGCCAGGGCGTCTCGAAAACATGTTGCGGAGTTATCGAGCGGGAGCCCTCGTCGTCGCAGCTGGGCCTTCACCAACTTGAGCAGCCTGCGAAGAAGTCTCGAGCGAGAGCGCGATTCTGGAGTTAGGGGGGCATCTCTGGCCAGGGCGTCTTGGAGCAAAGTGCGAAGAACCATCGAGCGGCAGCCGTTGTCGTCGCATCCGGGCCTTCAACAACTCACATTCGAAGTGAAGCCCGCGCTCGAGCGGGGGCGCCGTCTTCAGAGAAAAGGTAGCCGACGTCGATGCGAGAGCGCCAGGAACCGTTTCCATGTATGATCCCGGGTCGAGGGTTCACAGGCGCCCCCCCCCCCGATGGGATGGGTCCCAGGGTTCCACAGGAACCCCCCAGGACGGGATTGGGGGGACGACGACGTCGACGTCGACGCCACGGCGACGACGACGACGAACCACTCCACACCCACCGGGGGAGGCGAGGCACCAGTGCCCACCACCACGCCACGCCCAGAGCCACGGCCCCAGATGAGGAGGCGGCGATCCCATTCGCAAGGCCTTCGCGAGGCTCACGGGCGTACACATCCAGCAGGGGGGTGCCCGATCACATCAGCATTTGGGGGGGCGGAGCCCTGGATCATGTATCAGCATTGTTAGCCAGCGTGGACCCCCAACTGTGATTTCTTGGAATCGATGCGGTGCAATCCAGATGGTGCAATCGATGCGGTGCAATGGTGCAATGCACGTGGTGCAATCGATGTGGCGCAGTGTGAAGCAATGCAACGCAATGCAACGCGAGGCAACGCAATGCAAAGCAAAGCAAAGCGATGCAAAGCAATGCAATGCAACACAATGCAATGCAATGCGATGCCAAGCAATGCATCGGAATGTCAAGCAATCCAAAGTTATGAAAGCAATGCGAAGCAATACGACGCAATGCGAAGCAATGAAAGCAATGCCAAGCGGGCGGCGACGATGCGACGGGCGGCGATGAGGCGGCGACGGCCACATGACGGCCAGAGCGGCCCGCAGGCCCAGGCGACGGTCGGCGACGGGCGGCGACGAGGCGGCGACGAGGCGGCGACGGCGGTCACGTGGCGGCCAGAGCGGCCCGCAGGCCCAGCTCCTTAGAAGACAGGCAAGAACCACTAAGTTCAAGCACTGTTTTGGGAAAAAGTACTCTCCAGAAATGAATATTCAACGACGAAGCATACTAGGATGTCAACGATACTGACGACGACGACGACGACGACGACGACGACGACGACGACGGCGGCGACGGCGGCGGCAGAGGCGGCGGCGGCTTATTTTACGACTCTGCACTTTGACTCTTCATTCGATTGCCAGGGCCCGCGATGCAGCCGCCAGTCCAGGTCCCCCAACCACACCCCCCCACACACACACACACACACACACACACACACACACACACACACACACACACACACACACACACACGAACAAAAAAAGAGGAATGGAAGGGGGGGGGGATGGAGCGAGGGGGGGAGGGAGGGGAAGGAAGGGAGGGAAGGAGGGAAGGAGACGGGAGGAGGAGGAGGAGGAGGAGGAGGAGGAGGAGGAGGAGGAGGAGGAGGAGGAGGAGGGGGACGGGGAGGGGGACGGGGAGAAGGAGGAGGAGAAGATTATCATCAGTTTTCCTCATCCTCGTCCTCCTCCTCCTCCCCCATCACTTTCCTTTTTGAATAACTCGTCCCGGTCATACTCCCAGAAGTGTCGCTAGGGCGGGGCGGGCGGGGCGCTTGAGACTTGCTCACTATGTATGACCATTGAGCTTGACATGCACAACGGTGTCGCAGGTGGAAGGCGCAAGGTCTTCAAATTGCGGCTCTCACATTAGCTCCGCACACGTTCAGCTGTAAAGGTTGCTGCAGGTTCACGAACGGAGGGCGGGTCGTTTTCAAAAGGCTGCTCTCGTACTGGCGCCGCGCACATTCGTCTCGAAAGTTCGATGGCTTCAAGGATTGAGAGCGGGTCGTTTCAAAATGATGTTCTCGCCCGAGCGCCGCGCCCGTTCGCCCAAACTTGTGCAACGGATTCGCGGGTGGAGGGCGGCTGGTTCTCAAAATGTGGCTCTCGCCTGAGCCCCGCGCACACTCGGCCTACAATCCAGGGATTGAGTTCTGGCGGGATGCGGGGTTGTCAGGACGCAGCAGTGTTGTTGGCTCTCGGTGTGGAAGTCCCAAGGACCGCGTTCTGGCACGGCTCAAGATTGCCAGGGCGCACCAGGCACGTTGATTCGCGGCGCCGAAGTCCCAGGAATTGTGTTTCTGGCACGACTGAGGATTATCAGGCGATTGTCTTCCAATGGGGCACCTCCCGGAATGAAAACAAATTCTTTGAGGTACCTGTGAGGAGGGGACTTGGATGGAGGGTGTACTGCAACATCGTTGAAGCGTCTTGGGGTTACACTGGTCCTTCTCCTCCTCCTCCTACTTGTTCTTATTGCCCTCCCCCTCTTGCAACTCCTCTATTTCCTCCTCACCCTCCTCCTCCTCCCCCTCCTCTTCCTCCTCTTCCTCCTCCGCCGCATCCTCATCCTCATCTTCATCCGCATCCTTTGGGTGCAGCGGGAGGAGGCTTGGCCAGGCGGATGCATCTGTGGTCCCCGATAGAGCAGGCAAGCGGTGATCGGCCGCGAGGGAGACGCCTGTCCCGGGGCGGCCAGAAACTTCATGTCTCCTCATGCTCTCCATCCCCCGCCCTAGAATGTTATTACATCCCTTCTCTCCTCCCCATAATCATCACGACTACCATCATGTTCCTCAACCTTCTCCCCTTCCTCCTCCACCTCATCATCATCATCATCATCATCAGCATCATCATCGTCATCATCATCACCACCACCACCATCATCCTCATCATCATCAGCATCATCATCAGCATCATCACCATCAGCATCACAATCACCATCATCGTCATCACCATCACCGTCATAATCGCTCTCACCCTCACCCTCACCCTCACCATCGCCGTCACCATCACCATCACCATCACCATCACCATCACCATCTCATCGCCCCTCATCACCATCGCTATCGTCGCCATCAACAACAACAACAACAACAACAACAACAACAACAACAACAACAACAACAACAACAACAACAACAACAACAATTACTAGCACGTG
Source organism: Prorocentrum cordatum (assembly GCA_963575745.1). Lineage (NCBI taxonomy): Eukaryota > Dinophyceae > Prorocentrales > Prorocentraceae > Prorocentrum > Prorocentrum cordatum. The sequence continues at coordinate 4,813 of CAUYUJ010008933.1, forward strand.
GGGACACTCCGTTCTCACCAGTGCCAGGGTTTTCATAGGAGGCGGGCAATACCCCCACTTTGTGGGGGGGCCGGTTCAAGCTCTACCAAATTTCCAAACGACTCTTCGCCACCACCCACACCCAGCTTCCCGCCCTATGACGTTCGGACACTTCACTTCGTGGCATGCGGACGACCGTGGCTACTATTCAGGGCCCCGCGGCCGACGACGACGGCGTGCGCGCGCGAAGAAAAAACGAATGTGTCCCGCATGGTATTATTTGACAGGGATGATGGCCCTGGCAGGTGCGCAACCGTTGTTGCAGAAGTTCGAAAAAGTTGCTCGCAAAAGCCCGTTTGACAGAAATGTTTAAAAAGTGTTGGGTTTCCTACGAATCCGCAAGAGCGCGCGGGATGAGATTTTGACATTTTTTTGTTGAAAAACCATTGGTTTTTTATGTTTTTATGTTAAAATCGCTCCGAACACTAAGCTTTTGGAAGGATTTCGTCTTGCGCGCGCGAATGTCCACTTTACCTTATTTTTTGCAAGGGATTCTTGAAATTTGATTATATTAGAACAAGAAATGTCATTTTATAGTGTTTTTTGCAAGGGAAAACGGATTACAACAAAACAACCGGATCTGGACCCCATCCACTTTTCTGAAGCTTTCGCGAAAAATGATGAAAATGTAGCTGCGGCCTAGGCGCGGCGGGGGGGCCGTGCACCAGGGGTCCCAACAATAATTATTCTTTAGAATTAATAATGTTCAACAACAACAACAACAACAACAACAACAACAACAACAACAACAACAACAACAACAACAACAACAGCAGCAGCAGCAGCAGCAGCAGCAGCAGCAGCAGCAGCAGTGTCGCCCTCACCATCATCACTGTCGTCGTCGTCATCGTGGTCATCCTCGTCGCCATCGCAATCACAATCGTCATCATCAGCAGCCGCATCAACAGAATCTTCATCATTACCCAGAGACGTAACCAACCATCTGTACACATGAGGCGGCAATACATCGGACCGCTCAATACACAAGCGAGCACTGAAGGATCCGCCGTGCTCTTGAACGGTTCGCCAAAGAACGTCGGGCCAGAATCACATGTTCACATATGCGGCGTCGCTCTTAAGAGTCAGATCGTTGGCTGGAAGGCGGCCACGAGGGAGTGTGGAAACACAATAAAGAATAAGGAGAGACGATTGGAGACATAATTCGTGGGAGCAGCGCCACTGGACCCCCCAACGTCGCAACCCAGCTCCCCAGAAGACGGCGAGGTCTCATGGTGATCTGCGTGGCCACAGATTCGCAGATCGCAGCCCCCCTGGGAAAGGCGAGGTCTCGTGGTGATCTGCGTAAGACGCACCCACGCCGGGGCTTCCAGGAGCCCACGAAAGTGGCGGCAGTTTTGCAGATCGCAGCCCCCCCCAGGGGACGGCGAGGTCTCGTGGTGATCTGCATGGGACGCAACCCCGCTGGGGCTCCCTGGAGCCCACGAAACTAGCGACAGTTTCACAGATCGCAGCCCCCCAGGAGACGGCGAGGTCTCATGGTGATCTGCGTAAGACGCACCTCCGCTGGGGCTCCCAGGAGCCCACGACAGTGGCGACTGTTTCCCAGGTCACAGCCCCCCAGGGAACGGCGAGGTCTCGGGGTGATCTGCGTGGGACGCACCCCCGCCGGGCCTCCCAGGAGCTCGCGAAAGTGGCGACAGTTTCACAGATCGCAGCACCCCAGGGGACGGCGAGGTCTCATTGTGATCTGCTTAAGACGCTCCTCCGCTGGGCCTCCCAGGACTCCCCCGAAAGTGGCGGCCGTTTCGCAGATCGCAGCCACCCAGGGGACGGCGAGGTCTCGTAGTGATCTGCGTGGGACGCACCCCCGCCGGGCCTCCCAGGAGCCAACTAAAGTGGCCCCAAGAGGGCCCCAAGAGCATTCCCAAGAGGGCCCCGAGAAGCCAAAATCATTTTCCATCGGCTTTTCAATGATTCAGGGGTCCTCGATTTTTCGAGCTCCCGACGCTCCAAGAGGGCCCAAGAGGCCCCCAGGACCGCCCCAAGACGGCCCAAAAAGCTCCAGGAAGGCCCCAACACTGCCCAAGAGGGCTCCAAGATGGCCCCAGAGGCGCCCAAAACGGCCCAAAGACAGCCCCAAGAAGGGCCCAAGAGGAGGAACACGAACCGAAACTCCGAAGCTTCCGCCTTAAGAAGCCCCCAGGAGGCCCCAAGGAGGCCCCAAGGAGGCCCCAAGAAGCCCACGAGAGGCCCCAACGGACCCCCACGAGGCCCCGAAGACGCCCCAAGAAGCCCCAAAACGGCCCCCAGGAGGCCTCAGAACGGCCCCCAAGAAGCTCCCCAGAGGCCTCCCGCGGCATCCCAACGAACATCCTACAGGCCTATGGCCCACAACCCAGGTACAGTGGCGGGATGGGCCGAAGGCCGTCAGATAAATCCTCCTCGTCTTCGGGAGCGGCCAAGAGGAGGGTGTCCAAGAGGGGGGGGTGCACATCATGACCAGCGGCATGTGCGCGGCCCAGGGGGGGGCTGGGGACGTAATGAAATAAGAAGAGGCGCCATGAAATCCGGGGAAATACCATGGCCCACGCCATGATATCCACCCCCCCTAGTCATCACCCCCCTCTTTGCCGCCCCCGACGTCTGACCGCCAGACGTGTCGGTCGGGTGGGCCGGGACGTTCGTCAGAGACGTTCTCTCCGTTAAAGACCCCCCAGCGAGACATGTTCAAAAGTTCCACGGATGGAGACACAGCCGTCTTCCAACTGCGGCTCCCGCCTTGGCGCCACGGACACTCGACGCAAAAGCTTCGAGTAGCTGCACGGAGGGAGGGAGGGAGGAGAGTCGGAGCGTGGCCCTCGCCCGAGCGCCGCGCACCGTCGCCCTTTGAAAGCTTCCGGCCGCCACACGCACGGAGGGCGCGTGTACGACTGCGCAGCAGCTCCGTGGATGGAGAGCGGCTCCCTCTCAACTCGGGGCTCTCGCCTGCTTACGCGCTCAGGTTGAATGGCTTGCCGGTGAACACAGCGTGACGGACTGAGGGCGGTTCATCCTCAAAAGCGAAGCTCCCTCGCTGGGCAGGTCCTTGGACGGAGCGATGCTGCCTCGTCGCCGTCCTTCTTGTAGCCAGAAGCATGGAACGCAGCTCCTTTTCGAGACGGGGCTCTCGCCTGAACTGCAAGACCATATGGGGCGCTCGTCGTTCCCGGGGAGGGGGGGAGGGGGGGGCGGGGCAGTTCCCGCAGCGAAGAGGAATTCCTGCAGGGGCTTATGAGGAGGGGGCTTGGGACGGGCGAGGGCAGTGTAGCATCATTCATGCATCTCGGGTTTACTCTGGTGCCCCCCTCTCCTCCTCCCCTGCGTCCTCCCTCCCCCGCACTCCTCCACACTCCTCCTCCCTCCTCCTCTGCCTGTCCCTCCTCCCCCCTCCACCGCATCCGCCACCGCCTCCGCCTCATCATTGCCACGTCCTTTGCCTCCTCCATCATCCGTCTCCTGCACCTTGTTCTCCTTCCTCTCCTCCTCCTGGTTCCTGGTTCCAGGTGGCATGAGGTCCGCGCGGGTGCTGCCATTGCTCCTCCTCCTCCTCCTCCTCCTCCTCCTCCTCCTCCTCCTCCTCCTCCTCCCTCCCCTCCTCCTCCTCCTCCTCCTCCTCCTCCTCCTCCTCCTCCTCCTCCTCCTCCTCCTCATCCTCCTCCCTCCCGCCTCCCTCCCTCCCTCCTTCTCCCCTCCCTCCCTCCCTCCCCTCCCTCCCTCCCGCCCGCCCTCCCTCCCTCTCTCCCTCCCCTCCCTCCCTCCCGCCCGCCCGCCCGCCCGCCCTCCCCCCTCCCTCCTCCCTCCCCTCCCTCCTCCTCCCCTCCTCCTCCTCCCCCTCCCCCCTCCTCCTCCTCCTCCTCCTCCTCCTCCTCCTCTCCTCCTCCTCCTCCTCCTCCTCCTCCTCCTCCTCCTCCCCCTCCCCTCCTCCTCCTCCCTCCTCCCCCTCCCCCTCCCCCCCTCGCCGTGACGCCGCACGCGCGGCCCGAGGCTCCCGGCCTCCCCGAGGGACGGGCGGCCCCCTCCCGCACGGCCGAGGGGGCCCTGCGCCCGCCGAGGGGTCGCTCCGCCCGATCGGCGGGGCGCTCGGCGCACGGCGGGGGGGCTCCTCAGCGCTGCCGCGGCGTGCGGGCGGCGCGCCCAAGGGGCAAGGGGGAGGGATAGGCCTTACAGGGCAGGCTTACAGGGGGAGGGGGGGGATAGGCCTTACAGGGCAGGGGGAGGGGGGGGATAGGCCTTACAGGGATAGGGAGGGAGGTAGGGGGAGGGGAGGGGAGGGATAGGCCTTACAGGGCAGGGGGAGGGAGGGGGAGGGGAGGGATAGGCCTTACAGGGCAAGGGGGAGGGGGGGGGATAGGCCTTACAGGGCAGGCTTAAACACATCGGAATTATGAAGAACATAGGATGCTTAATACATGATTAAGTCAGGAATAAACTGATGCATGAACTCCTCGTTGTTTTTGGTACTACCCCCTGTATTTGTAATACATGATCCGCACGCGGAGCATGCATTAAAAACGGGAAAGGGGGGGATAGGCCTTAGGCTCAAGTCGGGCCTGTCCCCCTACAGGGGGATTTTCGACGAAAAATCAAAAATACCCTAAAAAAACTGAAAAATAGTCCAAAAATAATCCAGGGACGATTTTTGGAGTATCTTTAGACCTTCTTGGAGGATGTTTGGGGATTTTTTTATTTTTCGTCGAGAATCCCCATGTAGGGGGACAGGCCCGACTTAACCTTAGGTTGCTCCCGTCGTACTTGAGGACCACATCTCAATCAATAATTTCGGGCTCCCGGGAACTTGTCGAAGCTGCGTCGGGCGAGGGTCTCCCCGGGCCCGACACGTGAAAGCCATCGAGTTTCGATACTTGGTCTGGTGCTCGAAACTCTTTTTCGTCATCAAGGCTAAAGTAGGTTGGAACATCACAAGGGAAGCCAAGGATCGAGGATCGGGAGGATCGAGGATCGAGGATCGGGGACCGATGGATGATCCTCAGAACGTGCGTTAGCCCCAATGCGTGTGTTGTCCATCGAGGCCCTTCGATGCGACGCAGGTGATGCAATGATCTACTGATTGGGCTGAAGGTGGTCAACACACACTGGGCTAACACACGTCCTGGGGATCATCGAACCGAGGACCAAGAATCGGGATCGAGGATCGGGATCAAGCATATGGTCGAGGAGCAAGGATCTAGAAGAAGAGAAAACGCCATCAACGTAAACTATTGGCGTTCCGCGCGGATTTCTTGGATCCGCGCTGGGCCTCCCCCCCCCTGGCGCGCGGAGCGCGCCGGGGGCGGCGCCGGAGGCGCCGCCAGGGGGGCCCAGCTCAAGGGTCACGGGTCCAGGATTAAGTCGGGCCTGTCCCTCCACACGAGGAATATTCAAAAATAGACCATACTGAGCATATTCTTAAGGTGGAGGGCTGACGGTGAAATCCACATAGGCTTGTGCACCTCGGAAATCAATCCGTCTTGTGGGCGGGTGGCTTCCAGGGTGAAGCTTACGTTGTGTAGCGACTTTTGTATGTGCAGCGCCGAGCTTCGCTACGACGCCACGATTGCGCCCGCGCGTGGTCAGGCACCGCTGATGGCTCGCACCCAGCAATAGTTCAAACAGGGCTTCGCCGCCCCGCCGAAGTCACCCGCGGGTGGTTCGTGCCTCGACGGAGCCACGCTCGGCGCATCTGCGAGTGGCAAGCGGGCGCGGACTCTCTTGCCATGTGCAGGCATGCGTTTCCCACCGTCGCCGGCGCCCCGTCCCTGATTGGCTGGGCGGTTCGCTGTTGGTTGTTTAGCTCGCTGGCTGTCTGGCTGGCGGATCGACTGTTGGGCTGGATGGCTGGATGGATGGCTGGCTGGGCGGCTGGCTGACCCTCCGGGCCCCCGAGTACGCGACTGGGACCAGACATGCGAAGGGGCGCGCGACTGACGCGGCGGCAGGTGCACGAGCACGCGACTGGCACCCGCCGGGTGAACGAGCACGCGACCAGCGCCCGACAGGTCAATCCAGAATTCTAGAATCGTTTTTCTTGTGTTCTAGAATTCACTTCGTCGCTCTAGAGTTGTTTGGCCGGTCTAGAATTGGCTTTCGCTTATGCTTTAAAAGAATGAAATTGTAGAATGTGGTTTTGCGTTCTAGAACTATTTCCGCTGTTCTCGAATTCGCTTTGCGGTTCTAGATCTCGTTCTGCGTTCTAGAATTCGTCTTGCTTTTCTAAAACCGCCTCCGGCCGTTTGGCAAGAAACGCGTGGGAAAAACGGCGGGGGTCGGAATTCGGGGGCCCATCGCGGGGCGGTGACGGTGGGGGCGGCCCCGAGCGGGGCCCCGGGCGGGCTTCGGAGGAAAGCGCGCGCACGTTTGCGGAGCCATCGCGCTCCAGTCTGGCGACATGGGGGACCAGGGCCCGAGAGAGAGAGAGGGCAACTCTGATAGAGGTGCCGGCGACGGCGCGGGCTCGGTCGAGGGCCGAGTGCGCATGGATTCCAGAAAAGTGATGCGCCACCCCCCGTTGCCATTAGCGATGAGCGCGGGCGGGCGGCCGACGATCATGATGGGGGGGAGGGGGGCGGGGGGGAAGGGAGGGAGGCAAAGGAAAGGAATGTAAGCCTTGGAGGAGGAGGCGCAGGAGAAGGCAGAGGCAACTATGGGGGTAGAGGCGGACGCAGGGGAGCAGGAGGCGGAGAAGGAAAGGGCGGGGGAGACGGGGAGGGAAGTTCACAGGTGGCCATGCTTTGGGCGAAGCGGCATTTCAGATTTCACCCAAAGAAAACGCTCGGCAATAAATACTCTGGGAACGATTTTGGACTATTTTTTAGCTTTTTGGATTTTTGTCTCACTTTTTCTTATTTTTCGTCCAAAAAACGCCTGTAGGGGGACATGCCCGACCTAAGTCCATGATCGAGAGAGGTTGCCCGAAGGTGCCTCGCGGCTGCAGCCGGCACCCCTCTCCATCTCTGAGGTGCGTCGCACGACGGGAGGGGGCTGGGGCATCTCCCTCCTCATCTGAAGGGGCCCAGGAGCACACAGATAAATACACACAAATCCCAAGATTCCCCCTATTTTCCGGTGTGTTCTTGATGTTCGTCTTCCCAGCCCCCCACACAAGTTCCATATTCTCTCGGAAGTGGACATTTCATTGTGTCTGTGTGTTTTTCCCCTTCTGATCATCGTCCTCATCCTCCCCCTTGCCCCGCCCCCTTGTGGGGCGCACAAGGACATACCAACACTGCATGTTCTCCTTGGAGGCGAGCGTCCGACCAGCACATCTAGTCTGCACATCTAGTCTAGCACGTCGTTTCCCGAGCGGTGTGGCCAGAAAGCGCCCCGCCACGACGCACAGACAACAAGATTTGTCGGTGCGCACGTCGCTCCGGGGGGATGGGGTCGACGCACACGTAGTACTAGTAGTATGTCGAGGTGGCGCCGACCTTGCGCGCGCCGCCAACCATGGCAGGCGAACGCGCCGGCAAAGCGGATCTCGGCGGCCAAAAGTCGCGGAGATCTGAAGGCGCTGTGCCCTGCACGGGCACTGCCAGAACCGCCAACCCTCGCGGGCCTTGCCGTAAGGACGCCAGCTGTGCTGGCACCGCCAGGACACTCTTGCAGCTCTGGCTGCTGGGTCTCCTCCTGGATCCCTGGGGAGCGTGGTATGATGCGGTCCCGTCCTCCGCCTCCCGCCGCAGATATCCGTAATCTCCCACTCCTCGAGAGATCTCGAGATCCCAACGGCCCTTCTCCGAGGAGGAGGAGGAGGAGAGGAGGATGAGGAGGAGGAGGGGAGAAATGGCGTAGACCCCAGCCGATCCTGGGGCCCTCGACCGAGGTGCACGGCCCTCCTGGCCTGGCCAGGCACGACACGACCGGCTGGCTCCCCCCGACGACTCCCCGGTTCTCGAAGCCACGTGAGCCGCCCGATCTCCGCGCTCGGACCATCCCCAGACGCTGCCCGAGTCCTCCGTGTTTGGCCCCCAACACCGAGGCCGTCCTCCCCTCCTCCTCCCTCCTCCTCCTCCCGCCTCCCTCTCCTCCTCCTCCCTCCTCCACCTCCTCCTCCTCCTCCTCCTCCTCCTCTCCTCCTCCTCCTCGCCCCTCCTCCTCCTCCACCTCCTCCTCCTCCGCCTCCTCCTCCTCCGCCTCCGCTCCTCCTCCTCCGCCTCCTCCCCCTCCCCCTCCTCCTCCGCCTCCTCCTCCGCCTCCTCCTCCGCCTCCGCCTCCGCCTCCTCCGCCTCCTCCGCCCGCTGCGGGCCCCGAGGGCCCGGCAGCGGGGCCGCCCGACCCTGCACGCCCGCGCAGGGTGCCGCCACCTCGGGCGCCAGAAGGCGGCGCACGCACGCGGCAGGCACGCCGCTCCGGTCCAGGCCAGCGCCGGGCCGGGCCAGGGTCAGGTCGGGCGTGTCCCTCCACAGGGGGGAGACTCGAAGGTAGTCCAGAAAAAAGTAGTCTGGGGATCGTGTTCTGAATCTCTTGGGGGCACTGCGGGAGCATTCTCTCTGGGTCGTTTTTTTCATCTTTCGCCCAAAATCCCCCTGCAGGAGGGCCAGCGACCGACTTGAGGCCAGGGTCCTGGCGGAGGTGCACAGCTGGCGTCCCCCGATGCGCGCGCTCAGTTGGGCACCATGGCCTTCTTGGACTGCATCAGCTTGAACAGGTCGCCCGGGCCGATGATCTGCGCCGTGGCCGCCGACAGGGCCTGCGGCGAGGACGAGAAGGACTGCAAGGGCTCCCAACTTCGCGCTTCGCGCTGCGCGAGAGCGCGAAGTGCGAATAACTTCGCGCTCTCGCGCCGCCTCCCGGGGGAGGAGAGGAGGACGAGGAGGAATCGGAGCCGAACCGCGAAGCGCGAAGCGCGAATAACTTCGCGCCCTCGAGGGCGCCCTTGGACTACGACTGCTCATTAGCAGCAGCAGCAGCATCATCATCATCATCATCATCACCACCACCACCACCACCACCACCACCACCACCAACATCAGCCCAATCCCCCCCCCCCAATTCAAAAAAAATTTCCCAACAATCATTATCAAATCATCATCATCATCATCATCATCAGCATCAGCATCAGCATCATCATCATCATCATCATCATCATCATCATCAATCCTCATCATCATCATCATCATCATCAGCATCATCATCATCATCATCATCATCATCATCATCATCATCATCATCATCATCATCATAATCATCATCACCATCATACTCATCATCATCAGCATCATCATCAGCATCATCAATAGCAACATCAGCATCATGATCGTCATTACCGTTACCAACCTCATCATCATCAGCATCATCATCAGCATCATCACCATCATCATCATAATCATCATCATCATCATCATCACAGTCATCAGCGTCATCGCCGTCGTCATCATTTTCATCGTTATCAACATCATCATAAAAATCATCATCAACATCATCACAGCAAACATACATCATATCATCAACATCATCATCATCATCATCATAAAGCAATCATCATCATAAGCATCATCATCATCAACATCATCCATCATCACCATCACTCCTCCACCATCCTCCCTACTACCTCTCAATCTCCTCCGCCTCCTCCTCGCATCATCATTCCGCAGCAACGTCATCATCCACATCCTCATTCCTCATCCTCATCCTCATCATCAACCTCATCATCATCATCATCACCATCATCATCATCATCATCATCATCATCATCATCATCATCATCATCATCATCATCATCATCATCATCATCATCATCATCATCATCATCATCATCATCATCATCATCATCATCATCATCATCATCATCATCATCATTAGCAGCATCATCGTAAGCATCATCATCATCATCATCATCATCATCATCATCATCATCATCATCATCATCATCGTCATAATGACAATCACAATCAGCATCATCATATTAATCGTTATCAGCATCATCAGCAGCCGCATAGTCAGCATCATCAGTATCATCATCATCATCATCATCATCATCAGCATTATCTTATTCCTCATCAGCATCATCAGCAACATCATCATCAGCATCAGCAGCATCATCATGCTCATCTCCATCATCACGATCATCATCAGCAGCATCATCATCAGCATCATCAGCATCGTCATCATAATCGTCATCATCAGCATAATCATCATCATCATCATCATCAT
>CAUYUJ010008933.1:17500-35000 GCA_963575745.1 Prorocentrum cordatum
CGCCGCGCCGCGCGCCGCCCGCCGCAGCGCGTGCGCCCCGTCGTCCCCCGCGAGATCGGCGGCTCGGCTCGCTCGGCTCGCTCGCTCGGCACGCTCGCTCCCCCCGCTGCGGGCCTCGGGGGGGGGGGGGCAGGGGAGGGGGGGGAGAGAGGAGGGGGGGAGAGGGAGGAGCAGGGAGGGGGGAGGACAGGAGAGGAGAGGCCAGGGAGGAGGAGGGGGAGGGGGGGGGGAGGAGGAGGGAGGGGAGGAGGCAGGGAGGAGGAGGAGGAGGAGGAGGAGGACGAGGCAGGCAGGAAAGGGACGAGGAGGAGGAGGAGGAGGAGGAGGAGGAGAAGGAGGGGGGAGGAGGAGGAGAGGGAGGAGACGGGACGGGATCGGAGGGGATGCGAAGGCAGGGAAGGGGGAAGGTGAGGGAACGGGAGAGGCGGGGAGGAGGCAGGGAAGAGAGGGAGGGAGGGAGGAAGGGAAAAAGAGAGGGGGGGGGGCAAACGAATAGCATGCACACAGTAGCATGTCCCCCCCTCCTGCTGACGAGCTTCTGGAAGGTGCTGTTGGCCAGCACCTTCTTCTTCATCTGGGCAAACTTGTAGTCAGCGTTGTCTTTCAGCTGATCGACCTCTGTCCGAGGGTAGCTGTTTGAATGAGGCGATGTTGACCATGGAGTCGAGGAGTAAAGCCTCTAAAGAAATAGCTAGGAGCCATCTGCCCTGGATAATCCACCACCGTGCCTCTGGCACGAAGTGGAGTGCCCCAAGGCTCACAGCTGTGCTGCTGCTGCTGCTGCCAAGACTGTGCTCACAGCTGTGCTGCCGCTGCAGCCAGCGTTGCAGTTTCTCAAGGGCCCAGACCACCAATTTCCCGGGCGCTCTTGGCGCTCCTGGGGTGTTTCGCATGACCTCCGGGACGGACGCAACGCCCCAAACCTCCCGCAGACTTTCGCGGAGCTCCCCACCGTGCGTCCAAGACGGTCAAGGAGCGCCTCTTGACGGCCCAAGATGGTCCCCAGACGGCCCAAGAGGCCTCCACGTTGCCGCAAGAGGCCTCCCAGGAGGGCCCCAAGAGGCAAAAATCATAGGTTTCCCATTGGTTTTTTTCAAGTTTTTGGGGTACTTGCGTTGTCGACTTCCCGACGCTCAGTCCCCCAAGATCGCCCCAAGACGGCCAAAGAGGCCCCCAAGACGGCCACAAGACAGGCCAAGGGGGCTCTAAGACCCTCCAAGGCCTCCAAAACGGCCCAAGAGGCCTCCAAAATGGCTCACACAGGGGAGCCAGACAGGATCCCCCAACGGACATTTCGAGCCCGCGGCCCGAAGAAGCCCCAGGAGGCCTTACGAGGCCTCCAAGAGGTCCCCAAGAGGCCCCAGGAGGGCCCCAAGAGGCCTCCAGGAGGCCTCCCAAGAGGGCCCCAAGAGGCCTCCCAAGAGGCCTCCCAAGAGGGCCCCTCAGACCACTAAAGTAGCACTACTTCCAAAAGATGTGCGTGCTGGGCAACTCGCTGAGAGATCTCGATCGGTGTGTGCGTGTGTGTGTGTGCGAAAGTCTGGTTCGAGAGCTTGGCGGGTGCAATGAATAGTGTTACTTGAGAACTATTATAAAGGCGGCGTGCCGAAATCATTGAAGATTGTATGTATGACGCACTAAAGCGTCATGGTGTGCGCGGCCCACCATAAGATTCCAGACGTCCCTGGAGAATGGCCTGAGAAATCCCCGGGACGGTCCAAGATGGCCCAGGAGGGTCTTTAGAGTAAGCGGGGAAGGGGTTCTAGCAACAGGGCCGGAAGCCTGTAAGAGAAGCGCATGAGGGTACTTCAATCATGGACCGCGAGCTCGGTTCTACTATAGTAGCGGAGGAGGAGGGAGAGAACGGAGTGCACAAGCAGTTCTGGCGCTAGGTCACTTCTGGGGGCTGGACTGGGTCGAAACCGCGGATCAGTCTGGAAGGTGGTGAGGCCACAAACAATTGCATTGCAATCGCTCGTGGCCAGAGTGGTTGCAACGCAAGGGCTTGAGGTTTAAATTGTTGAAGTGCAATGATTTGTCGCTTGCTTCGTTGCAACGCAATCGTTGTTGCAATGCACACGTCTAGTGACTTTCGACACGTCACTACCAACTTACAAACGACTGCGCTCCCGGGTTGTCTATGTTGCAAAACACTCAAACGATGGCGCAATCGTCGGTGTACAATGGTTTGGCCAGTAGCCTCTCGAGGTTGTAACCGTTTGGCCGGTCCAAAGCTGCACTTTGCCGACCGCCGGGTTCGCCGAACATACGCTTGCGGTTTTGCCGGCGCGTGGTGCGACGCATGGCATCTGCTCGCAATGTGCTTCATGCGAACGAATGCGTCCCACACTTGCGACATGCACTCCCAATGGCCGCGGGAGCATTGGGTCGTGTCCCGAGCAGTGGCGATGCCATCAGGCCAGCTAGAGCAGTATTCTTGCTAGGCGCTGTGACAACCTTTGCGCTGCTGGGCCCCCGAATTTGCTCCCGACCCTTTTGCTAAAAACCCTTGGGCGTTATTCAGGCCCTCGAGACCCAGAAATTCGAGGTCATGATCTTCTCCGTGCGCAGCCCCCCCGACATCTTGACCCTTTCACAGCGACCGGATTTTCGTCCCCGCTCGTTCTCTGACGGCCGCGAAGCCCGCAAACTGCCCCGGAGGTTGAAGAAGGAAACCTTTCGTCTTGTGTTTTCTCCCAAGACGGCGAAGGCCCTAGGTCATCCGAGAGAGAACGCGTTTCGTGGACGCCTGCCAAGAAAAAGACACCTTGACACGTTGGAACCTGGAGGTTAAAGAAGGAAACTTTTCGTCTTGTGTTTTCTCCCAAGACGCTGGAGGCCCTAGGTCATCTGAGAGAGAGAACGCGTTTCGTGGACGCCTGCCAAGAACAAGACACCTTGACACGTTGGGACCTGGGGGGGGGGGGGGGGGGCGAGCCCTAACGCGTTGAGCACCCTGGAGAACTGCTTCCCCCCCCCCGGGTCGAACTCCCCCCCCCCCCCTCCAGCGTCCACAGAGCGCCTTTTTGTGGACGCCTGCCAGGAAAAAGACACCCTGACACATTAAAACCTGGGGGGGGAGGGAGGCGAGCCCTAACACGTTGAGCACCCTGGAGAACTGCCCCCCCCCGTTGCGAACTCCCCCCCACCCCTTCCAGCGTCCACAGAGCGCGCCCTTTTCTCGCCTGGCTTTGAGTCGGGCATATCCCTCTACAGGAGGAATACTCAAAAACAGTAAATCAAAAGATATGTTGAAATATTATTTCGATTATTCTTGGATTATTGTTGGATTGTTGTCAATTACAATCAAAAGGATCTTTCGATTATCCTTTCAATTACAGTCGATTATTCTTGGATTATTCTTTCAATTACAGTCAAAAGGATCTTTCGATTATTCTTGGACTATTGTTGAACATGTTTCAGGCATGTTTCCTCTTTCGTTCAAAATCCGCCTGTCGGAGGACAGGCCCGACCTAAGCCTAGCTTCGCGTATCGCGCCCCGCGAGGCGCGGCGGCGAGATCCCTTGGTCTTCAGTTATAGGCTCAGCCCAGGGATTGTGGTCTTTATGTGCTGTTGTTTGCCCTCTGGAGGCCCTGGTCGGGCGGGGCTCGTCGGAGGGCCTACATCTACACCTGCACCTGCACCTGCACCTACACTTGCACCTACGCCTACGCCTACACCTACACCTGCAGCTGCAGCTGCGCCTGCACCTGCACCTGCTGCACCTATACCGACACCTGCACCTGCACCTGCACCTGCTCCTACACCTACGCCTACATCTGCACCTGCACCTGCACCTACACCTACACCTGCACCTGCACCTATGCCTACACCTGCACCTGCACCTGCACCTGCACCTACACCTACACCTAGACCTACATCTGCACCCACACCTACACCTGCACATGCACCACGCCGAGCCTGGGCCAACTCAGGGTCGGTGCAGATGCCTTCCTGCCCAATCCAGGAGGGCGTGTACACCGATCCTGGGCCCAGGATGGGCCTGGCCAGGATCGGTGTAGGTGTGTGCTTGGCGCCCCCCGAGCTGGGACCGGGACCCAGCCGTGCTCGCGCCAGGGAGAGGTCAGGACGGCAGGTGTCTGGCCGTGGGTCGGCCTCGGGGCGGCCTCGCTGGGCCCGGGCTGGGGTAGGGTGCCACATGTGAACCCTACCCCTACCCCCCACGATTTCTGAGGGGGAGGGTGGGGTTCACTTCGCTCGGGAGCTCCCGAACGAAGTGAACCCCACCCTCCCCTTCAGAAATCGTGGGGGGTAGGGGTAGGGTTCACATGTGGCCCCCTATGGGGGCCGTCAGCAAACAGTTCAGCTCAGGAATGAGTCGAGTCGTACGGGGACCCCGGGCATCGCATGTCTGGGGGCGGCGGGGCGAGCGCTCGCGGGCGGGCGGGCGTGGGGGGCATCTTCCAGGGGTCTTCCTCGGACGTCAGGTGGCGTTGCGTCGCAGGCCCCTCCTGATGCCTGCTGTCTCTGCAGCCAGCTGCCAAGAACTCGAAGAGCATGCTGCTAGAATCTTTGGCTCCCCACGGCTCCGCTGGCTCGCTGGGCGATACAGAACCCTCGGGACCTAAGCTACCCTGGGCCAGATCCTATAGCAGGGCCTACCCCCTAGGCCCTAGGGTAGCCTAAGGAAGCCCCACCCCAGGTGCCTAGTGGTAGGCCTAGGGTAGACCTAAGGGTAGACCCTGGAGGTAGGCCTGGGGTAGGCCTTACAGGTAGGCCTTACAGGTAGGCCCTAGGGGTAAGCCTTAGATAAGCCTAGGGGTAGGCCTTGTCATCAGTGGACTAACTTGCTGTGAGAATTTACCGTGGGCGGCTGGAACGTTCGCGCTCGATGAAAGCGCATGGCTGCATTCCACGCCGTGTGCGGCTGGAACGCTCGCGCTGGTAAAAACGCACGGCTGGAACCCACGCCGTGCGCGGCTGGAACGCTCGCGCTCGGTAAAAGTGCATGTCTGGAACCCGCGCCGCGGGCGGCTGGATCGCTTCCGCTCGTCAGAAGTGCATGGCTGGAACCCATTCCGTGTGCTGGAACGCTCGCGCTAGGTAAAAATGCATGGCTGGAGCCCACGCCGCGGGCGGCTGGAATGCTCTCGCGCAGCTGGAACCAGCACCGTGGGCAGCTGCAACACTCGCGCCGTGTAAAGATCAAAGGCTGGAACTGACAACGCGGGCGGCTGGAACACTTTCCCTCGTGAATTTGAAGCCTGGAACCTCACCAGGCTCAGGGTTGATTAGATATATATATATATATATATATATATATATATATTTGTATATATATATATAAAGTAATGATCATTGATATTAATATAAACATCACTGCAACTACAGATATAAATATACACATAGGCACCAGGGGCGAGGGTCCTAGCATTGCATCCGCGCCCCGCTCCCAAACTGTGTCAGCCCGCACGCTCGTCTGTCGGCCAATCGGTCCGTCGGTCGTCGTCGTCGTCGTCGTCGTCTCGGTTGGTCGGTCGGTCGGTCCGTCGGTCGATCGGTCGTCGTCGGTCGTCGTCATTTCGGTCGGTCGGTCGGTCGGTCGTTCGGTCCCGTCGTCGGTCGTCGGTCGGTCAGTCGTCGTCGGTCGTCGTCGTCTCGGTCATCGGTCGTCGATCCACAGCCGGAATCCGCCCACGCCAATGGCGCGCTCTGAAAGCGCGCCACTGGAGCCAAAGCGGCTACGGATGCAATGAGGTTGAGAACAAGACGTTGGACCCAAAATCTGCCCGACATGATAAGATTGAAAATTCACTACCAACAACAGTCCACTGACTGTAGGGGTAGGCCTAAGGTAGGCCTAGGGGTAGGCCATAGGGGTAGGACTATAGGATGGCCTAAGGGTAAGCCTTAGAGGTAGGCCCAGGGGTAGGCCTACGGGTAGGCCCTAGGAGTAGGCCTAGCCTGAGGAATCTACAAGCGCGGAACGGCAGGGGTCCAGGGGGGGGAGGGTACGAGGAAGGGAAGAGGGAGTGAACGGAGGGGCCAGGGGTGAGGCGGGGCGAAGGAGAGGGAGAGGAGGGAAGGAGGAAGGGGGATACGGAGTAACTTGTCCCACCGCCACGCCCCCTCCACTCCTTCCCTCCCTGCCCTCTCTCCTGCCGTCCCTATCTTCCTCCAGCCCTTCCTTCCCCTCCCCCCCCAACTCCACCCACCCAACCGAGGTCGCCTCGGGCCCGCGGGTATAATTGGGCTGCGCCTTGAACTTCGCGGTGAAAGCCCTGCGAGTAGTGATGTCGTAGCTGAATTGGGTGTTCTGGCCCCCGCCCATCTGAATCTCAAGCATGCGCATGAGCATACGCTTGACGCATACGCACCTACATACATACATACATACATACATACATACATACATGCATGCATGCATACATACATACATACATGCATACATACAGACAGAAAGACAGGCAGGCAGACCGACAGACAGACAGACAGACATGCATACAAACATGCATGTATGCATACCGACAGACAGAAACACAGACATACAGGCATACATACAGACATACAAACATACATATATGCATACAGACATACTGACATACGGACATAGCGGAATACAGCCATACATACATACATACATACATGCATGCATACCTGAATACCTACATACCTACATACTGACGTACACTATCTACATGTGTACGTACGTGTGTACGCACACGCATACACACCTATAATGGAATTATGTAACTTTATGTGTGTATCTACATGCAGGCATAACGGCATGCATGTATGCATACATAAATGCGTACATACACACATACATGCATACATGCATGCACGCATGCATGCATGAACGCCTGCATGCATACACACACATACATGCATACATGCATACATGCATACATGCATACATGCATACACACGCATGCATGCATGCATACCTGCATGCATGCAAGCATGCATACATGTACATACATACATGCATGCGTACCTATCCACAGGTATGCATGCATACATACATGCATACATACGTACGTACATGCATGCATGCATACATACACACACATAAACACACACACACACGTACGCACACAGATACACACATACATGCATACATACATACAGCTATATACATGCATACATGCATACATACATAAGTACAAACATGCATGCAAATTTGCATGCATCCATACATACATGCGTACATGCATACATGCATGAGACAGCCGAGGGGGAACTCGGCAGAAGCATCGCGGCCAAGACTGCCCCGAGACCCCTACCGTGCCCCCGACCAAACACCTCAGAGGTTCCCGGGAGGCCCCGTAGAAGCCCCCAAGAAGGCTCCGAGATGTTTTCAAGAGGGAGGCTGGAGGAGGCAGGAGGAGGAAGGAGGGGAGGAGGAACAAGGAGGGGGGCAGGAGGAATGTTTGACATCAGCGTGACAATGGCCAGCAAGCTGGAACTGTGTGGCCACACCCATGTCCACCTGAGCAGACTGGTGAGGCCAGCTCGCATGCGTCAGTGACCCTGACACCTGCGAGGCACTGTAGTGATTTAAATCATGACTCAAAACCACCTCACACGGTGAGGTCTTGAACACCGTCGGGGTCCACCTTCAGACTAAAACTGTAGCTGGGGCTGAGCCCGCGGAGCACACGGCGCCAGAGACATTTCTTGTGAGCGGCCATCTGCTGCTCACATCTGCCTCTGAGGCTTGACTGCTTGAGCGCGCCAGGCCCGACATAGGCCGCGCACCGTGTGCAGATGTGCAGCACATCGCCACTGCCACATGACAGGCCGACAACAAAATGACATTGTCTCTCCATCCCGCGAAATCCCAGCCACCACGGATACCCGAGCAACCAGACGCAGGGGGGCGGAGCTGAGACCGAGAGGCCTTAAGACACTGCAGTGCCAGCGATTCGCTTTGAACTCGCAAGCGTGCTTAGGGCGGTCAGGGTGCCCCACTCGGGCCCGCCCGTCTGGCACATACCCCACATATTTAAAATCTAGCCTCGGCCAACGGGGGGGGGAAAAAAAACGCCGCGGCCAAGGTGCAGACTGCGCTTGCTATCAGCAGCATGTTGTCCAACTCTTGCATCTTGCATCTGCTCGGCCGCAACGGCCGCGTGGAGGCGGACCCCAGCTTTCGCGGCTTGGTCGGCTTGAAAATTCCCTCTCCGAAGCCTCATCTCGCACTCTGGGATCCCCTGTTCGTCCAGGGACAGCGTGCCTTGACCTTGCTAACAGACTGGATGAGATGCGACACCCGTTGCCCGTGCAACAGGAAGCCCGCACGAGGCCTCTGATAGTACATTTGGTCACCCAGGGGTCTGTTCGCCTGCACATGCACATTCGCACAGCCAGTGTACATGTCACATAGGCTTTCGACGATTTGACTAGCACACCCGAAAGCAGCAAACTCCCCCGCCTGGGACGTTTGTGGCAGGTCGGCGTACACCGTGCCAAAAACACGCCCCGTGAACCTGAAAGCCCGATCGAAAACCGCAAGACCCCAGGCCGCCCAATTCAGTTCGGGCACGACACTTTTGGCACAACTGCCGTCCAGGAACAGATCCCCCATCACTAACTGCTCCTCTTCCGTGACCTCCTCCTCCCATTGCCACGCGGTCTTGCACTCCCGATCAGGTCTGGACCAGAAGTCGCCAGGGCGAAGGAAAACAGCACGAGTTGGCAGCAGCCGATCCTGAGGGGTGTCCTCATCCATGCTGTCCACATGCTGTTGGCACTTCCTCGAGGAGATCTCTGCGCGCCCCTCCGCGCACGCCGAGCAATGCCAAAGGCGACGCAAGGGCGCGCCTGGTCCTCGTCGGCAAAGATGACACTCAACAGACTCTAGCTGGCATCCCAGGCTCCGCGCGCGCACTCTCGCCCAGCTAGCGCCGCAGCCGATGATGCGGATAGCCGGCTTGCCCGACGGGGAAGCCCCAATCGAACGCAGCGCCCGCGCGCGCACATCGCAGCGCAATCTGGGCGCCACCAGGACCGATTTTTGGGCCGCGCCCCCCCCCCCCAGGCTCTGAAGGACAGCTTGACGCAACAGGATCTTCAGAGGCCCTGGACTCACCTCCGCGAGGATCAGCTTTTCCCCGAAATCGCTTTCCATCGTGACCCAATCTAAGGACTCCCACTGGATCCTCTTAAGACACATGACCATCGCTGAGAAAGGCCCCGTGACATCTCTCCAAGAAGTCGGCCCTCGCTTCGTGAAAAAATTCGCCGGCCCAACGGGCCAGGGCGTGCTAAGATCTCCGGTGCCTGGTTAACAGTATTTCTAGTTCGCGCGCGCGGGGCGGCCCCTGGGGGTCCCCGGACGAAAAGTACCCCGGCAAGGTCCCGGCAAGTCCCCGGCAAGGTCGGGCCAGAGATGCCGGAGCCCTGTTACAGGGCCCCAGGACGGGCCAAGAGGTCCCCAAGAAGCCTCCAAGACGGTCCAAGAGGGCCCCGAGACGGCCAAAGATCGCCCGAAGACGCCCAACAGGGCCCCAAGACAGCCCAAGAGGCCTCCAAGACGCCCCAAGGGCCTTCCAAGAGGCCTCCGAAGAGGGCCCCAAGAGGCCAAAATCGTTGATTTTCATTGTTTTTTTTCGATGTTTTTTGCGTTCTGGCTTTTTCGGCTTCCGGACGCTCCAAGACGGCCCAAGAGGCCCCCAAGACCGCTCCAAGACGGCCCACGAGGCTCCCAAGACGGCCCCGGAACGGCCCAGGAGGGCCCCCAAGACGGCCCAAGTGCCGCCCAAGACGGACCAAGAGGCCCCAAGACGGGCCCAAGAGGGGCTCAAGAGGGGAACCGAGAACTGAAAAATCGAGCCCTCCGCCCCAGAAGGCGCCCAGGAGGCCCCAAAAAGGCCCCAAGAGGCCCCCAAGAGGCCCCCAAGACGCTCCAAGAGGCGCCCAAGAGGCCCAAAAGAGGCCCCAAGAGGCCCCAAAACGGCCCCCAAGAGGCCCCAAAACTCGGCTAGCCCACAACGGTGCGACAATATGGGCCGGCGGAATGAGCGAAGCGATTAGATATACTCCGCGACCCACGAAGCTCGACAAGCTGAAACACCATCGGCACGCACCTGAGTGGGCACACCAGAGCTCATTAGCATACCTGACAAGGGGAGCCACCGCCGCAAGCCACGTGGGCTCGTAATCTAAGACAAGCAGGCTTGTGAGCGACCTCCCTGTACAATTGAGCACCATGACAAAGCCAGCCTGCTGGCGGATCCCATGGAGCCCCCCATCCGGGATCCCCGGGACCTCGGAGCCGTACAGAACACCATGGGGGGCGGGGGGGCGACACCCAGATTTTCTCGGCGCGGCAAGGGATCTGTTGTCATGGCACGGACCTTCCTCGTCTTGGCCTACAGGTTGGCCACGCGAATCTTGAGCTCGGTCTCTCCGAGGGCCTTCCTAACACAGGCCTTCCGCCTTGACCTGCCCGCAGTGAAATCGACGCTCAGGTCCGCCACGCTGTCGGCCGAGGGCCCATCACGATCTCCCAGGAACACGCGAAGCTGCTTAGCGACCATGCCCTCCGAGCAGACAAGACCCCCTTGACCAGCCCTTGGAGGGGGAAATCGAGCAGCCGCACTCGTGGACCAGCGGCTGCTCCAACTGCCTGGAACCTTACTTGGTACCTGACAAAACTTCACCCGGCGGCCCCGTGGAATCCAGACCCGAATCATCAAAAACCTGCGCAAGCACCACCACCCTGGGAAGCTCGAGCTCACAGAGCGGCCCCAGGAGGAAAACACGCACCAGAGAAGTGGCCATGGAGCAGCCCGCCACCACTCCGCGACTGGCGAAAAACGGGCCTGCCACCGCAGAGGCCATGCTGACGAAACGTCCACAGTTGCAGACAAATACGCAAAGCTGGGCGATGGGGCGGGGAAACCAAACCTTTTGGGTCCCAAAGCTAACCTTGCATGCGAAGAGTTCTCGTAAGCTTGGTCATATCCCACAAAAACACGGCCGAGGTTTCACCCTTCCTAGCACCGATGTCAGCACGAGCCGCCCGCCGCCAGACCGCGCCCGCAGCAGGCGCGGAAGAACTGCCAGAGAAAAAGCCGCGCGCATTCCTAGCCCCCCACTCCACAGCCAGCTCCCTTCTGCATGTCCCCCACAAGCTGAACACAGGCGCGAGCAACCCGATGGGACGGCATCCCCCCGTGGCTTTAGATAAGAGCACAACCTCGACAATCTGGGGCTGGCGCGGCAGGCTGGAGAGCGCTCCGAAGATGGCGAAAAGGAGGCTCACAACCCAAAGGGCGGACTCGAACAGCCACGAGCAGCGCCCCGTGCGAAATCCATCCACAGCGCGGGCCATCGACCGAATGCGATCGACCGAGGCCAAGGGCAGGGGCTGACACGCACCTTCAAACACACGCTCTGGGGCGCCCGAAGTCTCCTCCCAGATCTCGGCCCAACTGGAGGCCCCCCCTTTTCAAGAGACTGAGCGGGCCCGAGAGCATGAGGCCCCCTGGCCGACAGGGCGGCGGCGGGCTTCCAACCCGGTCCCCCCCCCCCCCCCCAGGAAGCCAGGGAGGCCAGAAGGGCACCCCCCTCCTCACTGCGGGCCTCGGACTGGAGCTCGGCGACACATTGATGCGGTGGCCCCAGCGAGTCCGCGGCGGCCTCCAGCCACTCGCACGTGCCAAGGAGTGAACTGCACTCTTCGTGGCTGCCGACAGCCACGGGACAGGCTCGGACCAGATGCTGGGCCGCGCTGAGATACTCAACCCAACCATCCGAGCTGACGTCGGTCACGGCACGGGGCGGCATCAAGATGTTCACCTTGGTCTTGAGGGCCCCCAGATACTCCCCCATGAACTCAATCACCAAGTCCTGAAGTCTGCGCGCAACACACTTGCCCGCGAACATCTCGGGGCGTCTGACTGAAAGTGGGGATTGATCCTTGATAATCGGAACCCAGTGTAACCGCGCTGACTTACTGCGGGCGCCAACGCAGGGCAGCGTCGTCAGAGCTATATCGCACAACTCCTCCTCGGCCCGATTGGCCCACTGACCGTAGACCCAATCAAGCACGCCCTGCGCCAACGAGAGCCACCCCGCGAGGGTCGCCCCGAGGCGCCCCTCAGCAGCGCCAACTACACCGCTCCAGCCAGGCGGCCCCCGTCCGACCCCGATCGGCCTGCCCTTAGGAATCGGCGGGGGCTCGCGAAAAGTCAGCGCGCACAGCTGCGCCAGCCTGGGAAAAAAACTAAAGATGCACTGGATTGTGCGGCGGCAGCTGCGCCACCTGCACAGCACTCGTCTCCTGGGTGCCCTTCGCAATGCCACCCGTGCACGCGAAATAACCAGGAAACTCAGACCACCGAAGGACCTGCAAGTCCCCGAGCCAATAGGTTTTATCAGAGATCCTTCGAGCTTTTCAGGGAAACCCGACCCCAGAAGCATATCAGGAAGCCTGTCCCGGCCCCATCCAAAGACAGCCCGGCGCCCCGACATCCCCCCAGTTGCCCCCGCAGCACTCAGGACGTCGAGGCCCCTGCTGGACAGACCCCCACCGACGCAGAGGTAGGCCGACAGGACCAGAAACGGCGCGCCCCCAGGGAGGTGGGCCAAGGCGTCGACAAGCCCCCCAGCGCAAAGAGAGGCACCCCAAAAAGGCTCGCGCAGGCCCAGGAAGTTCCTCGCGAGCACACCTGCCCCCCCCCCAGAGACATCATCGCCGTGACCCGCCGCAGCGAAGGCAAGCGCGGCACCCCGGCCATGCCGACTGCGCCACGAGGTAGCCTCCATCAGAGCCGCGGGGTTCATGGCGCGGTGTTCTTGCAGGCATATGGCACGAGCCGCGGCGCTGCGCAGCCATTCCTTGAAAGAGCTCCAGCACGCGGCGTCGCAGCTTTCAATGGCGAGACCGAAACCTGCTGGAGCGGGCGGCCCCGGAGGGGGGGCCTGCAGAAAATCGAACGAGCTGGCGGTTCCAATGAGGCCGTGGACCCCTCGGTGACCGACAGCACAGGCCGAACTGACATCCAACAGAGGAGAGGGGGGCGCGCCGCCGCCGGCTCCCCCCTCGGGCGGCGACCACTGGCTCAGTCTTGCAGACAGCGATCGCCGACGCCCCGCTCGAACAAGGTTCGGAGGTCGATCCGGCGCCGGGTGGGGGCGTAGAGGGGCTGGGCAGCCGACTGGCCACAGCCCCTGCCGGCGAAAGGCATCACCAGGCAGGGCCCCAGCCTCGGGCGGCGACCTCGGCATCGCAGCCTTGCGCGCCGAGGCCGCCGACGCCCCAGACGATCAGGATTCGGAATCGATCCTGAAGCGGGGACGAGGAGGGACAACTAAGCAAAAACTCGCCAAGTCGGCACCGTCAGGCCGGGCGCCACCAAAAGGCGAACGGCCCCTCTTGACACCGCGCAGCTGGCGATGCTCAGGAGATCGTTGCCCCATAACAGACGTCGACGATGAGGTCGACCTTGACAAGGATGATGCCTGAATAGATTGTGCACTGCACGCCTGCGGTCTCGACTGAAGCCCAGCCTCGGCCACATCACAGCAACTGAAACGAACGCGGCAACCCCTGGAGACGCTACGATCATCTCTGCCACGCTTCACGGCGCCTCTGGCAATGCAACCCCAACTTTGGGCCCTGGCTAGGGGAACCCTTGCCAGCACCCCTCGCAGCCGCAGCAGCCGCCGCAGCTGCTTTGGCCTCGCTCTTGACCCGCACACTGTCTTCGCCACCCCCTGCGGCTCCTGGCCGAGCTGCCGCCGTCGCCCGCCTGCCCGCCTGTGGGTCAGCAAGCCCAGGAGGTGGCACTCCGCTCTCGCCCTCGCCCTCTTCGTCCTCGACCACAGCGACGTCCGTTCCATCAGCAGCGCGCCTCTTCTTCGCGGCCAGCCTCTCCTGCAGCGCCTTGTGCTCCGCCTGCAGGCACTCGCCCTTCTGGCCGACCTCTCCGAAGAAGTTGCCCGCCAGCTCCCTGAACGCCTTGAGTATCTGCATATAGCGCTCCAAAGCTTCGGGCCCGAGCACCTCGAACTCCGCGAAGTCGAAGAGCCCGTCGTCGCCGAGGTCGATGTCGTCCACTTCGCCGCCCATGGGCTTCGACGGCGACAATCGGATGGGCTGGGAGCTGTCGACCGCGGCCACGTGGCCAGCCGTCGCCGCAGAAGCGCCCACCCCCGCGGCAACATCCGCCACCGCCTACTCGCATTCGCCCTCAGCGGCCCCAAGCTCCGCGACCAGTTCCGCGACGAGCTGGCGTTGCGCCTCCACCTGCTCGAGCAGGCCAGTGAGCGTCGCACTCTCCGTCTGCAACTTTCCCTTTGCTTTGCGGACACGAGCATGGGCTTTGTTGGCACGGAGCTGGACTGGCCTCTTGTCTTCGGCAGGCTTGCCGACCTGGCCGGGGCGCTGCCTGCACTTGTTTGCAGTGGCCTCGTCACCCGACTTCTCCGCCAGTGTGACCATGGAGCGCAGCTCCTCGTTGGACAAAGAGGTGGGAGCAGCGGGCCGGGTCTTGGCGCGAATGGCCGCGCGGTACTTTTCGGCCAACTTCTTGCCTCCATTGCCCTCTGCGAAAACCACCAACGCCTGCATGACATCCACCCCCTGGCTGCCATCATGCTGGTCAGGAGCACCAGCCCCGCCGTGAGGCGGCCTCCCGCGCGCCCATGGCGGCTTGTCCGGCCCGCCATGGCGTTCCTTGCCGCAGTGCGTGCACCACCGTCAGTGCGCTTGGTTCTTGGCACAGCGGCTGTCGGGCTGGGTGCATCGCCAGAACTCCCCTCCTTCCCATGGCGCGCGGGAGGGAGCTCTGGATGGCGGCCCCGAGCCGCTGCGGCCGCCCTTGCCGCCGCTGCCAGCACTCTTGCCCATGCTGGCGAGGTGGCCGTCTCCGTGGTGGCGACTCGGGAGTTGCCTGGCGAGCTCCACTGCGAGGATGCTGCGGGCACTGGCCCGCCTCCACCGCAGCCACCTGTGCGAGGCGGGGGAAGGCTGTCTATCGCGGCGCGTTCCGAGAGTCGTGACGCCCTCCGCCTAACGGGCAGAAGGCTGAGGGCTCATGCAAGACGGGCCCCCTGTGGCCCGCGGGTCTGAGCCAGTCTGGGGGGCAGGAGGAAGGATGAAAGAGGCGAAGGATGAGAACGAGGCTAAGGACAAGAAGAGGGGGCCCAAGACCCGCATTGGGCTGAAGACTCTGACACAACACTGAACTCGAATGGAATCAAATCGCCACCGCCTCCACTTCTGCGCCGCTGCGCTGGCGCTGGAAGGGGTTGTCGCAGGCAGCTGGATATATGGCAGCGTGCTCGCATGCACACGTGCATCCGCACATGTATGCACGCATACATGCATGCAAACACTTTTTACGTCGCATCGCGGCAGAAGCAGTCTGCACGCGTGCTCGAGCGGGCTGGAAGGATTCATACATTCACACGCCAGCGCGCAAACGTGCAAGCACGCATCACAACACATCAAATTGCATTATATTGCACAGCTATGCATTGCAGCATGTTTGACACAACTACATCGAATTACTTCCCATCTGACAACACTTCATCACGACACTGCACGAGACAGCACATCAGAGAGAGCCAGCGTGGACCCCAAAGAGTAATTATTGCATTGTGGATGTCAAGCTATGTGGTGCAAGCTAGGTGGTGCAAGCTACGAGGTGCAGCATGCGCAGTGCAAGCTAGAGGCAGCAAAGAAGCGGCAACGGGCGGCAACGCGGCAAAACCACGCTGGACCCACCCAGCGCACGAGGCGGCATAAAGGAGCGGCAAAGGGCGCCAGCGTGACGAAACCTCGCCAGACCCACCCACCGCATGAGTCGAAAACGAGGCGGCAAAAGGGCGGCAACGTGGCGAAACCTCGCCAGATCCACCCAGCGCACGACGGTGGCAACGAGGCGGCATTGAGCGGCAACATGGCGAGACCTCGCCATACCCACCAAGCGCAGAGACGACAAAGAGGCGGCAACGGGCGGCAACGCGGCGAAACCTCGCTGGACCCACCCAGCGCACGAGGTGGAAACAAAGCGGCAACGGGCGGCAACGCGGCAAAGACCCGCAAGCCCCACCATGCGCACGAGGCAGAAACGAGGCAGCAACGGACGGCAACGTGGCGAACCCTCGCCAGACCCACCCACCGCACGAGGCGGCAACGAGGCGGCAACGGGCGGCAACGTGGCGAAATCTCGCCAGACCCACCCAGTACACGAGGCGGCAATGAGGCGACAACGAGACGGCAACGAACGGTAACATGGCGAATACTCGTTGTTGGGTCCGCGGACGCAAGCGAGCAGGCGCCAGTCGAGCAAACAACACGGCGAAAACCTCGCCAGACCCACCCAGCGCACGAGGCGGCATTGGGCGACAATATGGCCAAACCTCGCCCGACCCACACAGCGCACGAGGCGAAAATGAGGCAGAAAAGAAGCGGCAAAGGGCGGCAACGTGCCGAAACCTCGCCAGACCCACCCAGCGCATGAGGCGAAAACGAGGCGGCAACGGGCAACCACGCGGCGAAACCTCGCTAGACCCAACCGAATCTTCACGGAGACAGCACTGGGGAGGAAAGCAAAAAAAAACTCGATGCCCGAATCTCGATCCTCCTCCTCCTCTTCCTCCTCCTCCTCCTCCTCCTCCTCCTTCTCCTTTTCCTCCTCCTCCGCGATTTCCAGGCGTCGTCGGTCCTTCGTCGCTGGATCTGTCCCCGGGTGTGTCCTGGCAAAAAATCTCGAAGCAGGTCCAACCGCGGCAACGAGGGCGCCCCAGGGCGGGGGGGGTATGACGTAACGCCCCCCCCCACCACCGTGTGGTTCGCACCACAGCCGCGCCCGCGCG
The DNA here is from genome assembly GCA_963575745.1 of Prorocentrum cordatum. Taxonomy (NCBI): domain Eukaryota; class Dinophyceae; order Prorocentrales; family Prorocentraceae; genus Prorocentrum; species Prorocentrum cordatum. The sequence goes on from CAUYUJ010008933.1 coordinate 34,299, forward strand.
CACGACGCGACAAGCGACGAGCGACGAGCGACGACGACGACGACGACGACGATAGCAGAATGTAGGCGGCGATCTGCCCCAGTGCGCTTGTGTACACCACAACGATCGCATGCACCACAGCGCGCGTGTACACCACAGCGCTTGCGTACACCGGAACAACCGTGTGCAACGCAGCGCCTGTGTACACCACAATGTTTGCGTAAAGTACAGCGCCGGTGTACATTTGTACACCGCAGCAACCATGTGCAACACCGCGCCTGTGTACACCGCAATGCTTGCGTGCACCGCAGCGCGTGTGCACGCCACTGCGCCTGTCTACACCACAGCATCCGCGTGCAACACAGCGCTAGTATACACCACAGTGCCTGCGTGCATTGGACAGATAAAAGGAGCCTGTACGTGGGGATCTGCTGCGGAAAACTAATAAACGCCACGCCAGGAAACCGCTGATCATCGAATGCGACGTTCTTCCCGCCTCTCTCCGCCTCCACCTCCACCTCCTCCTCCTCCTCCTCCTCCTCCTTCTCCTCGTCCTCCTCCTCCTCCTCCTCCTCCTCCTCCTCCTCCTCCTCCTCCTCCTCCTCCTCCTCCTTACCCCCTGTCGTGCGGGTCGGCACTACAGCGCACGTGCGCATCTCAGCGTACATTGCAAAATGGTCTACTGAATCGGTCCACTTGGCTCTCGGACGGCCAATTTAGCTG
>CAUYUJ010008934.1:0-17500 GCA_963575745.1 Prorocentrum cordatum
TCCTCCTCCTCCTCTTCCTCCTCCTCCTCCTCCTCCTCCTCCTCCTCCTCCTCCTCCCCTTTCCCCTCCACCTTCTCCTCCTCCTCCTCCTCCTTCTCTTCCCCCTCCCTCTCTTCCTCCTCCTCCTCCTCCTCCTCCTCCTCCTCCTCCTCATCCTCCTTCTCTCCCTTTCACTCTCCGTTTCCCCATCCCTCCCTCACCACTCCTCCCCCGACCACGCCGGGGCCGCGCGCCTCCCCCAGGCAGCAGCCCGAGGGCAGGGACGCCCTGGTCGTCGCGGCCGGCACAGCCGACCTCGCGGCGAAGGCGGCGGCGCGGGTGGCCAGCGTGCCGGCGTGGCCCCCAGGGGGGGGGGGGGTCGTTGCGTAGTGTGGGGGCGATCATGGGGGGGCGACATTCCCAGACCCCCTCGGGCAATGACAAAATCATGACGGGAGATTGTTTTTTTCTAATTTTCGGCCTCCAGGGTCCCTCACTGGGCCCCGGGACCGTCAAAAAACGACTCAGGATGAAAAGCCGGTCCTGGGGAAGGGGCAGACCTCTGGGGGTCGACGTTGTGAAGAAATCATGACGTCGGGGGTCTGGGTTGGAGGGAGGGGGCGGAGGGGGAAGGTGCACCTCTTGTGTCCTAAAAGGGCCCTGCAGGGGCCCCTTGGGGCCCAAAAGGGGCACGGAGGGGCACATTCCCCCCCCTACCCCCCTACCCCCCCATTAGTCGCCCCCCATGAAGCAACGCCCAAAGGGGGTGGTCGTGGGTGCAGGCCCCCGTTCTCAGGGGCAAGGGTACCCAAACCCTCCGACAAGATCTGATTCGAAATTGCTTTGCGAGCCTATCTGACGACGGGCCCAGCGCTTGACCGGATAAACTCTGGGGGGGGACGCGTCTTCGTATGGGAGAGGTTGCGCGTTTTCACAGTTGGAAGCCTTGCTTCGCCAGATACGCCCTCTGGGGGGAAGCAGGCCTCCTGACACTGTTGTTTCAACCTGTGGGGCGCAACGGTCGCTACATGCTCCACCTTCCCTTCCACCAGGGAAACCGGAACGATCGTACCTACAGTCGGGCCGCTGAAGAACGAACCTTTTTGGTTGGGGAGGGGCTCAGTGTTCCTTAACAGTTCTACATGTTGTCTTACGTGCTCCTGAGGTTTTTTATTGGAAGGCGAAGTTCAACGTATGGGTGGGTGGGGAGGCCGTGACAACCACCACGTGCCGGTGCTCGCGCGCAGGCGCAAGCGATCGCAGCGCACCCCCGCCCCGCTGTGCCCCACCCCGCCCAAGCGCTACCATCATTGCCTGGGGCCCCAACCTCCTCCTCGTCTTCCTCCTCCTTCTCGTCCCCCTCCTTCTCCCCCTCTCCTCCTCCTCCTCCTCCTCCTCCTCCTCCTCTTCCTCCTCTTCCTCCTCCTCCTCCTCCTCCTCCTCCTCCTCCTCCTCCTCCTCTGGGGCAAGGTTCTGGGAGGGGCGGGGGGCAGGCCCTGCTGAGCTTCTCGAGGATCCAGGCTCTGGGGCATTCTCGGCCGTTCCCCGTGGAGTGCCTTCCAGCCGCTGCGCCTCGCCGAGGGCGTCCCGGGAGTGGCCGCGCTATGACCCGAAGGCCAAGAGGCAATGTTGGGGTTAAGTCGGGCCTGTCCCCCTACAGGAGGAATGTTCAAAAATATTAGAAAAATAGTTTGGGGACTAACCCGAGTAAGCGATTAAGGACCCCCCCCCCCTCTCCGGTGAAAGGATAACGCACCCGGCACCTGGAAGCGTTATCCTGGCACCAGGAGGGGGTACACCTTATTCGTATTCGTATTCTTATTCTCATTACAATTCTAATTGGGATGCCACCCGAGGCGGGGCGCTGGAATTATTTATTTTCCTTCCATTTGCGCGGTGCTAATAATATCGCTCGGCGAAAACCCCCCCAAATAATTATTGAATTACGGCGCGGTGCTAATGATAACGCTGGGGGGTTCCTTAATTGCTTCTCCGGGTTACTTTGGAGGTATTTTTCTGCATCAGTTGAATATGTTTTGAATCGTTTTTATGTTTCGTCCGAAATCCCCTTTGTAGGGGGACAGGCCCGACCTACGCCACGAGGCAATGTTAGGGTGAGGTCGGGCGTGTCCCCCCACAGGGGGGTTTTCGACGAAAAATAGAAAATACCCCAAACATATGCAAAAAGGTCCAAAAACATGCAAAACATAGTCCCCAGACTATGTTTGGATTATTGTTGGGGTATTTTTGATATTTCGTCAAGAATCCCCCTGTAGGGGGACAGGCCCGACCTAATGTTAGGGGGGGGGGTCGGCTCGGGGGGGTCATGGACCCCCCGGCCCCGACGGGGGCCCGATGGCCCACGCCGCCCAGGGCCGTGCCGGTGCCTTCTCGGGGACCTCGCGCCGACCGGTCGGCGGTGCGCCGCCGAGTTTTCGCCGGCGCATCCCTTCCGAGCCCATCCCCTCCAGCGTGCCCCGCCAGTTCTGCTGCGGCAGGAGGAGGAGGAGGAGGAGGAGGAGGAGGAGGAGGAGGAGGAGGAGGAGGAGGAGGAGGTGGAGGAGGGAGGAGGAGGAGGAGGAGGAGGAGGAAGGAGGAGGAGGAGGGAGGAGGAGGAGGAGGAGGAGGAGGAGGAGGAGCAAGAGGAGGAGGAGGAGAGGAGGAGGAGGAGGAGAGAGGAGGAGGAGGAGGAGGAGGAGGAGGAGGAGGAGGGAGGGGAGGAGGAGGAGGAGGAGGCGGAGGCGGAGGCGGAGGCGGAGCGGAGGCGGAGGCGGGAGGAGGAGGAGGAGGAGGAGGAGGAGGAGGGGAGGAGGGAGGAGGAGGAGGAGGAGGAGGAGGAGGAGGAGGAGGAGGAGGAGGAGGAGGAGGAGAGGGAGGTGCTGTGGCACAGAGATCAATCGAGAGGATCGGAGCAGGGTTTCGGGCGTCTCTGTTCGTCGACTCTGGGCGGCTTGCCGGCCTCGGCTCCCGCAGCTGCGCCTCGCCGAGGGCGTCCTGGTGGTGGCTCGGTCGTCCCGAGCGGCCGCCAGAGGCCCGCGGCAGGACCCAGAGAGCAGGCTTCCTCGCGGCGTGGACAGACAAGACACGGCGGGAGGTATTATGGGCCCACTCTCGGCCTGCGGGAGCTCTCATGGGGCCCCGGGGCCGGAGGAGGAGGAGGAGGAGGAGGAGGAGGAGGAGGAGGAGGAGGAGGAGGAGGAGGAGGAGGGGGGGGAGGGGGAGGAGGAGGAGGAGGAGGAAGGAGGGAGGAGGAGGGAGGAGGAGGAGGAGGGAGGAGGAGGAGGAGGAGGGGGAGGAGAAGGAGGAGCCGCGCTGCGACAAAGAGCGCCGCGCCGGAGGGTCCGGGTGAGGAGGGCGGCCCGAGCAGGGAGGGGGGAGCGGCGGGCGCGGGAGGCCGAGGGGCGGAGGAGGGCTGCGGGAGGCCGAGGAGGGAGGGGGGCGGAGGAGCGGAGGGGGAGGAGGGGTCTTCCGCGCGGGGGAGGGGGTTCGGGAGAAGCTCCACTGCTGCGCAGTGTGAAGGACCTCCTGGTTCATGTGGCCCGTGGGTGCCCGCTCCTCCTCCTCCTCCTCCTCCTCCTCCTCTTTCCTCCTCCTCTGTCTGATCCTCTCTCCATGTCTCCTTCTCCTCCTCCCCTCCTCCTCCTCCTCCCCCCTCCTCCTCCTCCTCCTCCTCCTCCTCCTCCCCGTCCTCCTCCATCCGCATCCTCCCTCCTCTTCTCCCTGGTCGTGCCCCCTCTTCCTTTCCCCTCCTCCGCTTCCTCCCCTCCTCTCTGTCATCCTCCTTCTCCCTGTCTCCTCCTCCTCCTCCTCCTCCATCCTCCAGGGTTCTCCCGTGCATGACGGCATGCACGATCTGATCAAGCTCTGTGGCAAGTTTCGTCGTGTTCGGTGATTGCGCAGCGGCACACAGGTGATGATGTCGCAACTGCCTCCTCGCTGCGGCGCGGGGGGCCCACGCCATCGCCTCTTGGTCTGTAGAGGATTCCATTTTCTTCGCAGCATGTGGGTGTTACTTGCCTCGGCATCGCTTGGCCGTGTGCGCTTTCCCTCGGCGAGGACCATCGAGGAGCATCCTGCTCACCGAGCCCCCCCAAAAAAACGTGCGCGAGGCAGAAGAGAATGCACCGGGGGCAGACGTCCGAGCGAGGGCAGATTGCGCGACACCACCAGGAGGAGGAGGGGGAGGAGGGGGAGGAGGAGGAGGAGGAGGAGGAGGAGGAGGAGGAGGAGGAGGAGGAGGAAGAGGATGAGGAGGGGAGGAGGAGGAGGAGGCGGAGGAGGGGGAGGAGGAGGAGGCGGAGGAGGAGGAGGGAGGAGGGGGAGGAGCGGAGGAGGAGGAGGAGGAGGAGGAGGAGGAGGAGGAGGGCGAGACGGAGCGCCACCGCCTTCCGCCTCCACCGGTGGTGGGAGCGCGGCGCGGGGCCCTCGCGGCGGCGGGGGTCCTCGGGCCACGGTCGGCCGCGGCTCTCTTCTCGGCGAGCCGGCCCCGGACGCCACGCTCGCGCGTGCCTCGTCGCTCCGCCAGTGCGGCCCCAAGCGGCCGCGAGAAGGCAGCGCCGGCATCTCGAGCCGCACGCCGTGTCGTCCTCCCCCTTCTCTTTTCCCCTCCTCCGCCTCCTCGTTTCTCCCCCTCCTCTCCCGCTCCAGCTTCTCCCTTCCCTGCCCCCCTGCACCTGCTCATTCTCCCACCCTTGCGCTCCCCCCCCCCCCCCCCCCCCCCCCCCCCACCACCCCCCCCCCCCCCCCCTCCCCCCCTCCGTGCTGTCCTGCCCGCGAGGGCGGCCAAGCTGTTGGGGTTGAACCCCTCCTTCCCTCACTCTCCCTCTTTCCGCCTTCTCCTCGCCCCCTTCCACCTCCTCCTCCTCATCCTTTTCCTCTCCCGCCAGTGTCAACGAGTAAACGGATTGAAGCCAGATGCTGGCATGCCGCCCAGCGAAGTAAGTGGGACAACTTCAGCGTTTTACGTCGCTGAGGGATGAAGCGAACTGAACTCCTCCTCCTCTTCCTCCTCCTCCTCCTCTTCCTCCTCCTCATTCTCCATCCATTCCGCTTTCCTTCCCTGCTTCTCCTGCCAGTGAAGGCGGCGAAATTGGAGGGGCTGGTGTACCGGAGCTCCATGGCGTTCTACCACGAGGAGGAAGCCACGGGGGGAGGGGAGGGGGAGGACCGCACACATGAGGACGCGGATCGAACGGTCTCCCTCCTAGAGTGGGCTGGGCCCAGGCATTGGGATGTTTTCCGAGGTGTTGCATCCCTAGTGAGAGGATTTGGGCATCTGCGCCTCAATCATGTTGTTTGCTTTCTTTTTGCGTCACTCACACCTTTCCCTGTTTCTGCTGCTGGTGTCACGTCGGGGGATGTGTTGGCGTAAGGCTGAAAGGCTGAACGCGGAGCGGGTGATGATGATAGTTACTTATATGGCTTCCCACGCGACAGGTTGGGGTTGTTAGATTTCAAGAACAGACCCCCCGCCAACCCCACCCTGCATACTGCGACCGCCAGACCCCAAGTTGTCCCGATGATCCCCGAGAGTTCCGGGTGTCTCGCCTCGCGCCTTCGACGAACACGACAGAACACAACATGGCAGAACAGAACAGAAGACGGCATGACACAACATAACATAACATAACTGAGCATAACCCAACACACCTTGACAGAGCAGCTCATATCATGACACAGCATCGCAGAACATATCATAACACGACAGCAGAGCATAGCGACGATGAACACAGCATAGCACAACATACGTAACATGATACAGCATAACATGACACAACATAACTCGAGCACGACATAACATTACATACCAAATCATAACACTGGCATGACAAACTTGATCATGGCAGAAGTCTCAAAACATTCCAGGGCAGAACATGACAGAGCAGACTGCGGCATAACACAACATAACATAACATAACATAACATAGCCGAGCATAACACAACACACAGCATCACATATTATATGATTCCTCGACAGCATAGAATAGCGACACAGAATACTCTCAGATCAGTTTGTAATATATTATACAGAGCCGAGCCGTCAACAAACATAACCTCACAGACCATACCAGAGCAAAGCATGACAGAGCAGAAGACGACATAACACAACATGACAGAACAGAGCCGAGCATACCATGATACACATTGACAAGCCATATCAGATGGTGACACAGCATCACAGAACAGACCATAACACGACAGCAGAGCGCAGCGTCGACGAACACGACAGATCGCAACATTACACACCAGAGCATACCAGAACAGAACTCGATCATGACTGAACATGGCAGGACATAACATAGCAATGTCATTAACGAGTAGAGCATACTACAGCATCACATACCATACCAGAGCAGAACATGACAGAACTAAAGACGGCATAACACAACGTAACATAACACAACCGAACATACCACACCACACTTTGACAGAACAGACCATACCATGACACAGCATCACGGAACGCATCATAACACGACAGCAGAGCATAGCGACACATATTAGCAGCACGTATCATTACATATTATACAGAGTGGAGCCGCCACCAAACAAAACATCACAGTTCATACCACATCAGGACAGGACAGAACAGACAACGATAACACAACATAAGAGAATTGAGCTGATCATAACACGACACACCTTGACATAATCGATCTGATCATACTATTACATCATCGCATCACATAACATAGCATGTCAGCATTGCATAGCGACGCTGATTAGCAGAGCGTATCATGCTATAGTATACTCAGCCGAGGTGCTAACATCATCACGGGGCATACCATACCATAACATGGTGTGGCATAAGACATCATATCATAACATAGTGCCACAGAGTAGATCATACCATCGCATCTCAAGCCATTTGGTGACAGCGGTGGTCATAACAAATATATTCAATCCGAAAAGGAACACGTAATTTAAGAGGAACAACGTAACATACTACGCATCTAACGTCACAGTCGTCACGGCGTCACGCGGGCCCGTCGAGAACATAACAGGACAATCTATACCGTAACATGGAAGGACGTGACTACATGGAACACGGTTGAATCGTTTTTGAATCGTTGAACGGCAGTTGTGCAGTGGTAGGAGGAGGAGGCGAAGGAAGAGTAGGGAATCAAGGTCCGCCTCACCTCCCCCCTCTTCCTCTTCCTCCTTCGTCGTCCGCCTCCTCCTGCTCCTCCTGCTGATGCTCTTCCTCTTCCCCTTTCAGGCTGCGGCTGCCCATCCGTTTCGCACCACACGTGTTCGGAGCTTGTTTTGTCGCCCTGGGTTTTTGTGTCGAGTTCCTTCGTCAGGAGCCCTGGGGCTGTTGGATTTGGAGACAACAGGAGTCGCCACCGGGCCCGACCGCCGCAGTGGCCGAGACCACCAGGCCCCCGCGCGCCGCGTTCCACCAGTTTGGCGACCGCGCGCCGTCGGGATCAAACGCTCGAGGCTGCGGTGGGGATCGCTCGGAGCAAAACAATGTGCTTTCTCTTTGCGTCAGTCACCCCCTCCCCTGTTCCTGCTGCTGATGTCGCGACGCTGTATGCGTTGGTATCAGGCTGAAAGGATTGAACGCGGAGGGGATGCTGACAACACTGATGATGGTGGTTTTGGGTATGATGAAGATGACGACGACGACGGTGATGATGATGGTGATGATGATGATGATGGCAATGGTGATTATGATGATGATGATGATGATGATGATGATGATGATGATGATGATGATGATGATGATGATGATGATGGTCATGACGATGGTGATGGTCGTGGTGATGCCACTTGGGATGGTGGTAACGATACATATGAGGATTATATGATGATGGTGGTGATGGTGCTGATGTTGAGGAGGAGGAGGAGGTAATGATGAGGATGAGGATGAGGATGAGGATGAGGATGATGATGTTTGTGATGGTGATTGCGGCGATGATGCTGATGGTGGTGATGATGATTCGGAGGTTGGGTGTTCAGATCGAAGTGGGACGGAGAGCATCCCACCGCGAAGTCGGTTTCGTTTTCGGGTTCGTGTCGTGCGTGTTTGCGAGGCGAAGCTGCGTGGGCGGGCGAGAGGAATCAATTTGCTGTGGCGGCCAGGGCGGGTCAAGAGCCGTTGACCGCCACTCCTCCGTCCGCGGTGGGTGGGCGGTGGCTGGGTTGGCCCGCCGTGGTGTCCCGTTGCTGTCCGCTTCTCCCCCGCGGTGGGCGCGCGGTGGCCAGGTTGTCCCGCCGTGGTGTCCCGTCGGTGTCCCGTCGGTGTTGCGTCGGTGTTCCGACGATGTCCCGTCGGTGTCCCGTCGGGGTCCCGTCGGTCCCCCGTCGGTGCCCCGTCGGTGTCCCGTCGGTGTCCCGTCAGTGTCCCGAGTGGTGCCCCCATTGAAGTCCGGATGGTGTCCTGGTTGTGTTTCGACGGGCAGGAGGGAGGGAGGAAGCCTTCTTAGAAACATCCCTGCTTTTCAGAAGGCGCGGGCCTTGTCTACAAATGTAAGGCTGGCGCCTTCTAAGAAGCTTCCTCTTTCTAAGAAGCCTTTCCACCACCCCTCCCCAGTGCCCAAGCCCCCTTCTGCGCGCCGCCAAGATACGATCGAAGTCGGTTCGGGGAGGATGCCCTCATGTTATTCGTGTTTGTTGGGTGTTCTTGTGCATCCTGGGGGAGGGTGCCCTCGAGTGTTCTTCGGTTTGGCCGGCGGAGAGTCTCATGTTCCTGGAGTATCTTATCATGTCCTACGTCCAGCCGGAAGGGATCGACTACAGAGTTAATTTACCCCCAAATTGAATTCTGTGTCGAACGTGCGGAAAATTCTTTCAGACTTCCGGAGGTTCTGTTTGCGAATTTGAACATCCCAGCTTGGGGCAGATTGATGATGTAGTCGATGCCCTACTTGCGACTTGCACCTTCCGGACCTGCCGCGCGGAAGGTGTCGCGGTGCGGCGGCCGCCACCGCGGCCGCAGCGGCGGCCACCGTCGGGGCCGCAGCGGCGGCCGCCGCGGCGGCCGCCGCGGCCGCATCGCGACTGCGCCTTCCGCTCGAAAGGTGTGGCAGGTGCAGGTCGAGGGCTCGTCCTCTCTCCCTGGCATCCGCCGCTGGGATTCCTGTCCGACTCCGTGGCCCCAGCCCCAGCCGCCCTCGCAGCAGGACGGAGCCACGGCGGACGCCTCCTCTGGAACAGCAGACTCTGCAGCCTGTGGAGGCCCCCGCCGTGCCCCGGGCCCGCCAAGCAGCGCCTCGGATGGTGAGCCGGTCCCTGGGAAAAGGGGTCAAGGTTTCACGGGGTCGACGCTGTGACAGCGCTGGCGTCGTGGGGCCGGGGGCGGGGCCCGGCGGCCCTTTCACCGAGGGCGTGTGCTTTTTCGCACCCGGCCGGGCGGCCCCCGCCCGGGCCGAGGTCGAGGCAGAGCCGCTGGCCGAAGCGAGCACATCGTCTCAGAGCAGGCCAGCCACAGCTGGGGGAGTTGTGGTCCTTGCCCCCGTTGGGGGGCCCATCGATTTCGACGCCACTCTTCGAGAGATCGTCGATGCGATGGGTTCCCCGGAGGGGGGTGAGGATTACGGCTTCCCCAGGTGTGGCTGGTCGGCAGAGTTGGGCCTCCAGAGCGGCCCGCCCGGTCCGTCGTCCTCCCGCGTGTTGCTTTCTGTCCGTCTCCACCCCCGCAGCCGCGGCTCGCCACGTCCACCACACGGTGCTCCAAGCCAGGCGCGTGCGCGCCACGCGAGCCAGCCTTTTGGACGTTGGACGTCGATCAACGGAGAGGAAGCATGCTGCCACATAATTTCCAGATGTCTAAAAGATGTGTCATACAGGATGTAGATATGTTAAAGACATGTTTGAAACATGTTTAGAACATGTTTTACACAGCTTATACACACCTTTAATTCAATGACAGGATTGTTAATGTGTGTCGATTGTCGTGGCATCCACATAGCCAGCCCCTGTTCGACGGGATCTTTCTCGAAGGGTCCACGGCTGAGTCTCTTTTTCAAAACCCTCACGCGCCATCTCTTCCTGAGATGGCTTGCTGAGCGGCCCGCCCCGCTCGACGATCGACGCTCGATCCATGATGTGAGCTCGTATTGCGTAAATGATGCCCCTCCCCTCGGGGCTGATGAATACACCCCGCAGGTCGCGAAACATGTTTTCATCACGCGTGCCAGGGGGTCGTCGCGGGCGCCGCCGAGGGGGTCGTGTACCCTGCACGGCAGCCTCAAAACGATTGCTTTTCGTGTAGAAGTTGTTTTTGGGACCGTATACTTCCGAGGTCAAGTTTTCCAGCCTTCGGGCTGATTAGTGACCTGCCACGGTCGTCGTCGTCGTCGCCGTCGTCATCGTCGTCGTCGTCGTCGCCGTCGTCGTCGTCGTCGTCGGTCGTCGGTCGTCGGTCGTCGGTCGTCGTCGTCGTCGGTCGTCGTCGTCGTCGTGCTCGTCGTCGACGTCGACGTCGACGACCGACGACAACGGGTATACGCAACACCCCGCCCACCCCATGGGGCATCCGAAGTGCGTTGTCGTCGTCGTCGACGATTACACAGGGCATGCGCAGCACACGCGCCCCCCCCCCCCGATGGAGCATCCACAGTGCGTCGTCATCCGCCGTCGCCGTCGTCGTCGTATTAGGACATATTGTAGTGGAGGGGGGCGAGGGGGAGAGGGAGAAGGAGGACGCCTGCCCCTGTCGTTCACCCCGCCCTCGCCAGTTGAGGCGCCTCTTCCCCCCGCCTCCTTGTTTTCCTTCTGTCTGTAGCCACTTTGGCCCAGGCGCCCCGGCATTGCGGAGGCGCCGCTGTCCCCCTCCGCTGAAGCCGCGCGGCTTGCGTCGCGCCTGTCGCCTTTTCGGTGTCGGCCGGGCGTCGGCGCGAATCACCAGCGCCGCCGCAGTGAGTCTTCATTTGGCGGGCGCCCCCCCCGCGATTCGCCCGAGCAGGGGGACCATTTGTTTCACGCGCCCCCGTGATTTTTCGGCGGGGGCGTTGATTAAGGAATGCGCCTTGGATGCTGCAGACCCTGGAGGGCTCTTTATCTGATGAAGGCGGCACTGATGTCCATGGCCAAGCTTCGATTGGGGTTCCACTGGCCTCCAGACTCTGGATTCCTGATCTAAGGGTTCCTTATCCAATGCCCCCACCGTAATAAGCACATGCTGACATTACCCCTACTGCTACCCCCCGTTCTTGGCACCAGGGAAAGCAGGGCATGGATAAACAAACGTGGCCTCGGAGATCTGGAATCGATGCGTGTCCCCGCTCTGGCTCCTCGTGGGGTCGGGGCGCCGGCAGCAGGCTGTTTTTATTTGAAGGTCTGGCGATCACCTGGCCCTGTCGCTTGCGCAGGTCCGGGCGGGGGTGCCCAGAACTGGTGCGCGCGTGCTCGCGCGGGTCCGACCAAGCGACAAGGTAAGGTTATCGGCCCACCCTTACCCCCACGGATAACTTGGGCCGTCGCCGAAAAATCATAAGCTGGGCTATCGTCGTCGTCGTCGTCGTCGTCCTCGTCCACGACCGCGTCCTCGTCCTAGTCCTAGTCCTATTCCTAGTCCTCGTCGTCGTCGTCGTGGTATTCGTCCGAGTCCGAGTCCGAGTCCGAGTCCGAGTCCGAGTCCGAGTCCGAGTCGTCGTCGTCGTCGTCGTCGTCGTCGTCGTCGTCGTCGTCGTCGTCGTCGTCGTCGTCGTCACCGTCGCCGTCGTCGTCGCCGTCGCCGTCGCCGTCGCCGTCGCCGTCGCCGTCGTCGTCGTCGTCGTCGTCGTCGTCGTCGTCGTCGTCGTCGTCGTCGTCGTCGTCGTCGTCGTCGTCGTCGTCGTCCTCGTCCTCGTCCTCGTCCTCGTCCTCGTCGTCGTCGGTCTCGTCCTCGTCCTCGTCCTCGTCCTTGTCGTCGTCGGCGCCGGGGACGGCACGAACGCGGGGGGCGCGCCCCCCCCCCCCGCGCAGGAGAAGCGCCACCGGAGGTCTTGGGCTTCGGGCCTAGAGCGGCCCGGCGGGCGGCGGGCGGGAGAGGCCCAGCCTGGCTATGTGCCCTCGAGATCCAGGCCTGGCTGGCATCGGCGGCGCGCCCTGGGGGGAAGCGAGAAGGCGAAGGCCTTCCCTCGACTAGACGTGAGAGCGGCCGTTCGCCGGGGTGGCCTTTGGTGCGGGCCCCATTGGGCCCTCCGATCGCCTTGCGCGAGGCGGCAGTGGCACCTTGCGCGCTTGTTTTTGGCCCCCACCCGCCCCCGCGGCCCCCAAGAAGCAGCGCACCAGAGGCCACCCGTACCCAGGGTCGCTCTGCGTGTAGCCGCTTCTCGGAAGGCGGCGGGGTCTCTCAGATGCCCTCCGGCCTCCTGAGAGAAGTGTTAGGCATCTTCGGGGAAGGCTTAGAACACTGCTCCGAAGGCCCGAGGCCTCCCGAGCCCTCTGGGAAGGCCCGCCCCTGCCCACCTCCCCCCCAGGCTCGCCGCCGATTGCGGGCCTTCCCACGGGGCGCTCGCGCCCGTTCTTCCGGGCCCCGGGGGCCACCAATCACGGAGCGACGCGGCTCGAAGGGCGCAGCAGAGGCAGACGAGGTCCAGGGTGGGGGCCCAAAGAATATACACCACCACCACCACGTCGACTCCTCCTCTCTCCTCCTCCTCCTCCTCCTCCTCCTCCTCCTCCTCCTCCTCCTCCTTCTCCTCCTCTTCCTCCTCTTTCCAGCGAGAGGGAGGCGGGGAGGGAGGTGGTGGTGGTGTCTATCTTTGGGCCCCCCACGGGGCTCCGGTCGTGGTTTTTCCGCGGGGGTGCACTTCTTCGTCGCAGCGTCGGACCTCAGGGCAGCTGGATCCGACGTGTCTTTCGACTGATCTTCCCTGGCCCCCACCCCCCGACTCGGGCTCGACGAAATGGCAGGGTAGGGAAAGGGGGGGCTAGGAAATCTGCCGCATGCAGCGGGTTTCCGCCCCGTCGCTGGGCCCACTGCTCGATACATGGGCGCCTCCTGGCGCCAGGAGGCGCCAGGAGAACGCGCCACGTGCGCAGAGGCTCTACCCTGCCCTTGGCTGTCCTACCCTTTCGCCCCCCCTTGGCAGACCTTCGACGTCGTGCTTTTTGGAGGCCTGGGCCTTCTCCCCAGGACCCAGACCCCCGACGTCATGATTTTTTCATGACGCGACCCCCAGAGGTCCCGACCCATTCCCCGGGACCGGTTTTTCGTCCTGAGTCGTTTTTTGACGGTCCCGAGGCCCGGCGAGGGCCCCCGGAAGCCGAAAATAGCGAAAAACCTCCCGCCGTGATTTTTTCGCGACCCGAGGAGGTCTGGGGATGGGAGCCTCACCCCCGCGTCGCCGCTGGAGGGCCCCGGGGCCCCGCGACGGCCCCGGGAGCCCGGAAGAGTGCACGAGAGCGTCCCCGTCGTGAGTTTTCTCGCGGCGAGAGGTGGTGACGAGCCTTGGGGCGCCTGGGATTCCAGCCCTCCGGCCCTCCCCAGAGGAGACGGGGGGACCTACTTAGATAGAGCTCCCCTGCCCTCGGATGCGCTGCACTTAGTCGGATTTTCCGATTTGGCCATGTGTCGGACCTGCGCCCTGAGCGATGCTAAGCGGTAGGGCGGAAGTGTCTGCCTCTGACGAAACAGGGCGGAGATGTCTGCAAAGGTACGGCCGAGACGGCGACGGCAAAGCAGGGCGAAAATCGACGTCAAGGGAGCTTGACCAGTACGGCAGAAATTTCCGCCCTACTCTTTCGCGTATGGCAGATCAGAAGTCAGGGCAGGCCTCACCAACGGTGCCTGGGATCCGGAACCACTTTTTCGCGCCGGGCGTTTTCGCCCGTTTTCGGCCCCCAGGACCCTCACCGATCGTTCGAAAAACGCAGCAGAACGCTGGGGTCTAGGGCTCGGGTCGTGATTGTTCTCAGTGATGCATGTTGTTCGCAGCGTCAGATCTCAGGCCTGCGTGCCGTGGGTTTTGAAAGGATGTTGTCGACAATTGAATGTGTTCTAGCCTTGGGATGCGTTCCAGCAGGGTTGCGTATCCAATCGACGCTGGGGTATCGAACACCCCCCTGGGGTTCACTTGGCTGCCGACATCCGTTGAATCCTGATTCCGCAGCCAGCGTTTCAGAAGTCTGGCCTGCAGGGGTAAGGTTCACACGTGGCTTCCTGCCGCTCGTGTTCGGGAGTTTTCTTTGGTTCTTGGAGGTCTTCCAGCCGAAGTTCTCGCGATACGGCGACGACTGACATGTCTTTGCGGCACAATGCCGCGACAGCGCAACATTCAGAGTACAAGTAGTCCAGACATACGCCCGCATCACCACGCTGGTCGCCGGAGGACGAGCACCGCTCAAAAATGCCAAGACCAAAGCCATGCAAGAAGTAGCACAGCGGCTTAGCACTTGCAACGACGACCACGGCATGAAGTACAACTCGGCAGCGCGACTGCGCGACGCATCTCTCCTACTGCAACGCATCAGCATCCCACAAGATCCAAGCCCACAACCCTCCAACAAGCGCGTCGACAGCGACAGCTCCAACGACAGGGGCAGCGTCACTAGCGCAGCACAAAATATTCAGCACATGCCAACCAAACCATCGCCACTACCAGCTCAGCCCTTTCTCAAATCACTCGCACCAGCTCCACTACCATCTTGGACTGCTGATTCCGAACCGACCAGCCCAACACGACGCGCACAACCCAGCAAAGGAACGCCGTGCGACGCAGCAGCCACTGCAACCTAGAGCGTCCGCGCCCTGCAACCGCGCGGCGAGATAGCACTCCACTATCGCGACAAAAAAACATAGCACGATACCAAGCAAGCTCTTGCCACAGATGCGCAGTAGCACAACGACCACTGCAATTGCGACCGCGCCAGCGACCGCGCAAACCACCGCCAGCGCACCTGATCCAACAACCGCCGAACACGCCTAACATTAGCAACGCTACAGCAGCGGCAACCACACCTGCGCCGGCATTCACCGCATCGATCAAATGGCCACCGTCGCACACATACACGCCGCCGCGCCCTCCACCGCCAGCGCTCGCGAGACCGATCATATGCCCGCCCGAGGAAGACACTGGCGCGCAGCAGTGGATGCAAGCCATTCCGCAGCGGCAGCTCGCACCGCAGACACTAGCGACTCGGCGCATTTATTCCCCGACACAGGCCGCACAAGCCATTGCAGCGCACTAAGAAGCAGCTCGACGCGGGGAACAACAGATACACATATTCGACCGACGCGTCATCTTCATCAACAAGACTGGCGACCCAACATTCCAGAACTACATCGACAGACTACGCGGACACCAAGCTCGCTACGAGACATACCTCAACAGCCTCAACGAAGACGCACTGGGAGCACCGTTCAGGCGGCCACCGCCCAAGCACATGGTCACGACGCAGAAGGTTTCCCCCAAGTCCAAGCCGACAAACGCTACGACGAGCCAACCGAGCCAGACATGCCAACCGACCCACAACGCACGGTACACGGCAGACTGCCGCAACGTCCACATCAAGTATTCCTAGTGGGTTAACTACCGCGGAAGGACCCAGATTGAAAGGCAGCACAGCCATCCAGCAGGCTGTCTGTATGCCATTACCACTGGTTTGCAATGAGTCGTCCCTCCTTCTCCCCGCGGCTCCTCTCACGCGTCAGTGGTGCTTACTGATAAAAGGTTGGGGAGGTAGCCTGCAAAACCCTGGGTGGCAGCCCTAGGGCTGCTCTTTGTTCTGATCGTGCACCTCCAGTCCCCTGCTCCCTCCATCTTCGCACTCACGTGGACCTCTCCCCTCCGGTTCGGGGCTGGCCTGCAAGACCCTGGCTCGCAGCCCGAAGGTCGCGCGAGCATTGCTTTCGAGGTTTTCGGGCTCGCGTTCAAAACCCCGTCGCACATGCAGCCCGGGACACAGCCAGGCAGCGCTAGTTCAGCGACCGGCACCTTTTCAGTGCACATTGTACCGACAGCCAGCAGCGCGCAGCGCACACTTACACATGCAGCCTTGGAGACAGCCAGGCAGCAAGTATGGCGCTCTCGCTTTGCGACTTGTGGAGGTAGAGGCGTGCAACTCTTACTGCGGTGGTATCGGGGGAGGAACTTACTGCATAGGTTCGGGGCTGCCCTACAAATCCCTGGGTAGCAGCCTAAAGACCGCGCGCGTTCTTTCGCAGCTCTGGGGCTAACCTTAAAACCATCTTGCAGCGCGTAGGGTACTAGCAGCACCGTAGCAACACCGTCTGCGCAGCAAAAAGATGTCATACATTATCATTGTGTTTTTTCTTTCCTGTTGTTGCACCAGGCCATCGTGCACATCGCCCTTGTCCTCCTTCCTCCTTATTCGCATCCTCGTGGACCGCTCCCCTCAGGTTCGGGGCTAACCTGCAAAACTCAGAGCGTGAATTACCTACCCCGCTTTCGCTTCCAGGCAAAACCAAGTCATACCACGCGCCTCCTCGTCAAGCGGCCTGACCAGTACAGGCCGTAGTTTGGCATCGCTTGGTATCTCTTGGAAGCGAGGGTGGTCAGAAGCGAGGTAGGTTTGTTTGCCCCCTAAAAACCCTGGGTCGCAGCCCACATATTGCGCGCTCTTTACTTTTGGGGAGGAGGGTCGACCTTCAGAACCCCCGCGCGCGCAGCCTCGGACACCGCCGCGTATCACTATTTCAGCGACTGTCTTTTTGCAGTACATAGTGCACTGACAGCTAGCAGCGCACAGCGCACACCTACACATGCAGCCTCGGACACAGCCAGGCAGCAAGTATGGTACTCTCACTTTGCTACTCGTGGAGGCGGAGGCTCATGTATTCGGAGGTGGCAGCGGAGGAGGACCTCTCTACTTACGTAGGTTCGGGGGTGCCCTACAAAGCCTTGGGTATCAGCCCAAATGTTGCAGGCCTTTCCTTTTTCAGAGGTTAGGGGTACACCTTAAACAAAACCTTTCTACGCACAGAGCTGTTGCAGCACATGCAATGCACGTATCCTCCTTTTCCCGCGCGGCTCTGACACGATGGTGGTATTTTACCAATGTCAGGTTTGGGCTGCCCTGCAACAACCCTGGCTAGCAGCCCCAGGATTGCATGTTTTACGTCAGTGCATCTGGCCAGCCTATAACAGTACAGGTCAGCCACGCGGCCTGCCTATTCAAAAGGCCAGCCTATAAGCACATTGTTCAGACCTCCGACCAGTAGAACGTACTAAGAAAAAACGGTGGGGGGTCCGCTTACAAACCTTGGGCAGCAGCCCTAGAATTGCCTTTTACATTCGCGCACACATGTTTCCTGTCCTCCATCCTCTTTCTCGTTGCCTCGTTTCTATTCGCATCCTCGTGCCCCCCCCCCGCCCCCCCCCTCAGGTTCGGGGTTAACCTACAAAACCCCTGGTAGCAGCCCAAAGATTGCGCTCTCTTTACCTATGAGGTCGAGTGCCTACTCACAAAACCCCATGGCACACGCAGCCTCTGACGCAGACAGGCAGCACTGCTTCAGCGACTGCCATTTGTTTCGGTACACGTTGCACTGACAGTTGGCAGCGCACAGTGCACACCTACACATGCAGCTTCGGACACAGCCGGGCAGCAAGCAAAGGTACTCACA
>CAUYUJ010008934.1:22500-37186 GCA_963575745.1 Prorocentrum cordatum
TCAGGGCTTGCAGAGCAGGTCGTTGTTGTGCACCGCGTGTGTGTGTGTGCGTGTGTGCGTGTGTGTGCGTGTGTGTGCGTGTGTGTGCGTGTGTGTGTGTGTGTGTGTGTGTGTGTGTGTGTGTCTGTGTGTGTGCGTGTGTGTGTGTGTGTGTGTGGTGTGTGTGTGTGTGTGTGTGTGTGTGTGTGTGTGTGTGTGTGTGTGTGTGTGTGTGTGTGTGTGTGTGTGTGTGTGTGTGTGTGTGTGTGTGTGTGTG
Source organism: Prorocentrum cordatum (assembly GCA_963575745.1). Lineage (NCBI taxonomy): Eukaryota > Dinophyceae > Prorocentrales > Prorocentraceae > Prorocentrum > Prorocentrum cordatum. The sequence continues at coordinate 22,757 of CAUYUJ010008934.1, forward strand.
TGTGCGTGTGTCGGCCTGGGCGGCAGGCCGCGCATCGTGGCATTGAAATATTGCGCTTGGCGTAAATACCGTTTCACGCCCTGTCCCCAACAGGCTGTAGGGAAATCTCCTGCGGTAGGGCGTATACCATCGCCCCTTGTTGGCTTACTCCTTCCTGGGGGGGGCTCTGGCCAGGTACGCACGCGCGGCCAGCAAACTTGTTTATGATCTGCCCGCCCCACACGCCGCCTCGTCCGTGCGATGGCCTCCTCTCTTTCAACGGAGATGCGCGACTGCGTGCGCGACTGATGCCCGACGTTCTCCTCTTTCAATCGTTGTGTTCCCAACCATCCTGAGACAGCGCCCCGCGTTCCTTCCTTCCCCCCCCTCCTCCCCCGCCTCCCTCTTCCTCCTCCTCCACCCATTTCGGCACTCCCTTCCCACGCTTCGTGGCCCCATAGGGAGCTCCACCGCAGTCCCCAGTGGAGGTGCCCACATGCGTCCGCGGCACCCATTTCGGCACACCCCTTGCACGTTTCGTGGCCCCATAGGGAGCTCCATCGAAGGCCCCAGTGACGGTGCCCACATGAGTCCGCGCCACCCATGTCGGCACACCCCTCACACGTTTCGTGGCCCCAGTTGGAGCTTCCACCGAAGGCCCCAGTGGCCCCATAGGGAGCTCCACCGAAGTCCCCTGTGGCGGTGCCCATAGGGAGCTCCATCGAAGGCCCCGGTGGCGTAGCCCACATGCGTCCGCGCCACCCATGTTGGCACACCCCTCACACGCTTCGTGGCCCTATAACGAGCCTCCACCGAATGCTTCGGTGGCGGTGCCCACATGCGTCCGCGCCACCGATTTCGACACACCCCTTATAGGGGCTCCGCCGAAGGCCCCAGTGGCAGTGCCCACATGCGTCCGCGCCACCCATGTCGGCACACCCCTCACACGCTTCGTGGCCCCATACCGAGCCTCCACCGCAGGCCCCAGTGGCGTAGCCCACATGCGTCCGCGCCACCCATGTTGGCACGCCCTTCACACGCTTCGTGGCCCCATAGGGAGATGCACCGAATGCGGTGCAGACGACGACGGTGCTCACAGCTGCATATGGTTGGGTCCTTCGCCAAGTTACTTTTTCCTGACCATCCTGGGTGCTGGATACTCGTTGTGAGAAGACAGCGCCCCACGTCCACGCCTTCTCCAGCTCCTTCCTCGTGCTCCTCCTCCATTCCCTGCCTCCTCTCACTCTTGCGTCTTGCCCTCGGCGCTCCCCGCACACGTGTCGTGGCCCTGCAAGGGGGGCTCCACCGAAGGTCTCAGTGGCAGGGCTTGCATCCGCGCGACCCAGTTTGGCACGCCCCTCACACACTTCGTAGCCCCATGGGGAGCTCCACCGAAGGCCCCACTGGTAGGGTTTACGTGCGTCCGTGCGGTAGATTCCGGCACACCCTTCACACGCTTCGTGGCTGGTGAGGAACTCCACCGAAGGCCCTGGTGGCAGGGTTTACGCGCGTCCGCGCGACACACTTAGGCGCACTCCTCACACGCTTCGTGGCTTGATAGGAGGCTCCGCCGAAGGCCCCAGTGGCAAGGTTCACATGCGTCCGCGCCACCCATTTTGGCACAGCCCTCACACGCTTCGTGGCCCGATAGGAACCTCCACGGATGGCCCCAGTGGCAAGGTTTACATGCGTCCGCGCGAAAGAGCGCGACCAATTTCGGCGCACCGTTCACACGCTTCGTGGCCCCATATGGACCTCCATCGAAGGCCCCCGAGGGTTTAGATGCGCCCGCGCGAAATATTCCGGCACACCCCTCACACGTTTCGTGGCCTTGTCGGGATTTCCACCGAAGGCCTCAACGGCAGAGTTGGCATGCGTCTGCGTGATTGAGTTCACCATACCCCTCACACGTTTTACCGTGGCCCCAGAAAGGGGTTCCACCGAAGACCCCAGTGGCAGGGTTTACATGCGTCCGCGCGACGCAATTTGGCGCACCGCTCAAACGTTACATGGCCCCAGAGGGAGCTCCACCGAAGCCCCCTGTGGCAAGGTTTACGTGCGTTTCCGGGACAACCCTCACACGTTCCGTGGCCCCCATATGGGAACTCCACCGAAGGCCCCAATGCCAGCCAGGGACTACTCGGGGGCGGAAAAGAGGGGGTGATGACTAGGGGGGGTGGATATCATGGCGGGGGCCATGATATTTCCCCAGATTTCATGGCGCCTCTTCTTATTTCATTACGTCCCTGGCCCCCCCGCTGGGCCGCGCACATGCCGCCGGTCATGATTTGCGCCCCCCCCCCCCTTGGACACCCCCCTCTCTGCCGCCCCGGAAGACTGCATGCCTCCGCGCGAGAGATCCCGGCACACCCCCCGTCACGCGTGTCGTGGCCCTGCGAGGCTTCGTGGGGGTCCATCGGGAGCTCCACCGAGAGCCGCCACGGCAGGGTCCATGTGCGACCGCCCGGTCGACCCCCGACGTAATGATTTTTTCATTATACGTCGACCCCAGAGTTCTCGACCCCTTCCCCAGGACCGGTTTGTCATCCTGAGTCGTTTTTTGACGCTCCCGAGGCCCGGCGAGGGCCCCCAGGGGCCGAAAATGGCGAAAAGCCTCCCGCCATGATTTTTTCACTACTCGAGGGGGTCCGGGGCGCGGCCCACGTCGGCACGCGCCCCGGGTCCGCGAGGCCCGGCCTGGAGGCCGCTCCGCGTGCCGGGAGGACGCCCCAGGTGCTGGTGCTGGAGGAGGAGGAGGAGGAGGAGGAGGAGGAGGAGGAGGAGGGGGAGGAGGAGGAGGAGGAGGAGGAGGAGGAACGAGGAGGAGGAGGAGGAGGAGGAGGAGGAGGAGGAGGAGGAGGAGGAGGAGGAGGAGGAGGAGGAGGAGGAGGAGGAGGAGGAGGAGGGGGAGGAGGGAGGAGGAGGAGCAGGAGGGAGGTGTTGGTGCTGGAGGCTGGGGCGTCCGGACCGGAGCGGTGGGGTGGGGCTCGCCCCACCCGGCCTGCGGCGGCGGAGCGCATGGCCGCGTGGCCGAACCTTGGCATGGCACTGCTCGGACGTGTGCATCTTTCCTTTGGCGAGGGCCATCGGGGAGCATCCTTGATCACTTGGCGAAAGAAGCACGCACGAGGCCGAAAAAAGGCACGGGGAATGGACGTCCGAGCGATGGCCAGGAGCAGCATCTCCATATCCGTCCTCCTCTTGCCTCGTCTCCTCCTCCTCCGTTTGTTTTTCAATGCGTACGCGTTCGCGTATCTCGAGGTGGAAGGAGGTCAGGATCTCGAGCCGACGTCGCCCAGATAATCGCTCCTGTCGCCTACCAGCCTCCATGAATCCATTCTCTTTTCCCTTCCGAAAAGGTCGCGGATGTTGTGGAGCGGATGGAGCTTTGCAACCATATTACCATCAGGAGGGGCGTCGGGAGGGAGCGCGGGGCGTTGCCAGGATGTGGCCGCAATTTTGGCGCGGAAAGCTGGTACGTAGGGACATTAGACAGTGTCAGGTATTGCAGCAGACATGGTCGTTGGGTAGTGTTCGAAAGCTGGAATGAACTAGACGTGCTGTCCCCAGGAGTGCCCCGTCGTGTTCCGAAACTCGGTTCTCGTCTTTCGCGCCACATTCGATCCCATGTGTTTGTTGCAACAACGTGGCAGTTCCCATGTATCTGTAACATGTTTTCGCGCCGCATGGAGAGTCAAGGTTGCTGGTTCTCTTCGTTATGCTATTGTTCGGTATTGTTTTGGTTATCGGATGTCCAGTCTTGTTCCAGATGCCCCCGAGGAGACATGGAGTGATCGCCTGAAGGAGACGCGTCTGGTAAGGCCACGGAGAGCAGCTGCTCATGGTGACCTGGATGCTTCCTCAGATCAGACGTTGCGAAACATTCAACATCGCTCAAAATCACGACCGGATCCCCACCCAGATTTGATTTGTCTGTCGCACCGGATCGATTCGTGATGCCCTCAGGGACCGAATCCCGGCAAAGACGCCTTGCGCGGAAAAAATGCTACGCCCAGATCTCCTGGTCACTCAAGCCCCGGGGCCTGATCGAACGGCACTTCGTGGCGCTGGGGTGCGCACCCGCCTGGCCCAGGATGTACCAGCTGTACCTCCAGTCCCACGACGTGGGAGCCGCCGTCTTCCACTGCCGCACGCACTCGGCCACCCTGCGCGCCTGCAACGCGACCGACGAGGCCTTGCCCGCCCTTCGCCGCACCTGCGACGGAGCCCCAGCGAGCGGCTTCGAGCCGAGGGACAACAAACGCTGTAAATTTCCACTTCGAGAACAAATCATCGAGGAACCAACATTGGAGGAACAAGTGCCGTCAACCCGCCTAGTAAGGATGGGCAACCTTCCCAAGGGTAATTACCCTTGCATCCTTCCCCTCCGGCCAGTCCTTGGCCGCTTTCGCTGGCCGCCCTCGCATCCGGGCCTTCCAAGGCCCCTGCATCCTCATCGCGCGTCCTGACCATACGGGTTGACTGTCATCGAGACACTTTTTTGATCCGCGGGTCGAGAGCGCACCTCTTCCGGTCGAAGCTAAGCGGGCCGCGCGAAGCCTGAACCAGGCGGAGGAGAGGGGGGAGGAAGCGGCGGAGCCTCAGAGCGAGTCCGAGAGGAGGCATTAGCCTCGGATACGGGCGGTGCCGAAGCCGAAGCACTGCCATCGAGACACGGCATCGGAGGTCCACGCAGATCTCTCGGGGTCGGCGCCGGACCCCCCCCCCCCAATGGCGGGGGCTTCGTCGCCGCCCGCCCCCCCATGCGCGCGGGGCCCGCCAGGGGGGGCCGGGGCCCCGCGACGACTCGAGGCATCCGAGCGACCCCCGAAAGCTGATGGTGCATGTCGTTCGTTGCTCCTCCGCTGGTGCAGAGATTCGACCCCCAACCTTCGATCCTCAACCTGCGATCCTCTCTGTTGCATCCTCAAGCTTCGATCCTCGAGGACCTTGCATCGAGGATCGAGATCCTCGATCCTCGATCTCCAAACTCTGGCACCCGTGGCCGACTGCCGCTGCACCGCCGCCTGCGCTCACGACGCCAGCGCCTCCTTCGGGTCGGGCGAAAGGGGGGGGGGGGGGGGGGGGAAAGGGGGGGTTACGTAATCTGCCGCATGCAGCTGGTTTCGGCCCCACCGAGGGGCCCATTTCTCGACACATGGCCGCCTCTGGCGCCGGGAGGCGCCGGGAAAATCAGCTGCGTGAGCTGATGCTCAAACCCCCCCTTTGCTAATCCCCCCCTTTGCCCGACCCGCCTCCTGCGCGGCCCCACCTCCGAGGCCCGGGGCCCAGGCGCTGCATGCCTGTGCTCCGCACCGGGCGCCCTCGCCCAGCTTCGGCCTCCCGGGGCCATCCCGGGCCGATCCCGTCCGGCGGCTGCCGCAGAAAGATGGGGTCTATTTAGGGCTCCTCCTCCTCCTCCTCCTCCTCCTCCTCCTCCTCCTGCTCCTGTCGTGATCTCTTCGCGGGCCCTGGAAGCGACAGGGCCGCTTGTTTTTACCGGCTCCGTTTTGCCGTTTTTGCTTTGCCCGCGTTCCGACGCCGCTTCTTGTTACCGGCTCCGTCCCCGTTGTTTTAAACCGGTTCCGGCTCCGGTTCCAATCCTGGAGCCGTTTTTGTTTCCGTTTCTGGTCGCCGTGTTTTTGCCGTTTTCCATTTTCAAGGGACATTTTTTTGGAGACGGTGAAAAAAACGGCCCTGCCTTTTTTCGGGGCCCACGAAGGTCGTGATGCTTCGCGATGTGAATGCGTCAGATCTCAGGAAGACGCATCTGCGCCTTGTGCTGCGAGGCCGCGCGCCTCGGAGTGCATGCACAAGGCTCAGGGGAGGAGGGCGTTCACGGTGGCGGCGGCCCGCGCCAGCCTGGCGCGAAAGCACCAGTGGTGTTCTTCGGCCAGAAGCGCGCTGATGTCGGCGATCGTCCCACGGGGTGTGCAGCAGACGCTCTCCAGGACTCCAGGAAGGCGAACCCGGAGATCCAACGTTGCGGACAAAGCTGCAGCATCGCGAGAGATCACGACTGGAGCCCCAGGCCCCGGCTTTTTGCAGCATTCGTCGAGCAGGATTGGTCTGTGATGGTCCTAGGGCCCGAACACGGGCGAAAATGCCCAGCGTGACCAAGTTGCATCGCAAGGAATGCAGGGTCTTTGGGATCAGATACCCCCTGACTTCGGATTCGCCGAATCTGGGTTGATTGTCTGCACCCCAAGCGATGCGAAAAAGTAGGGCGGGAATGCCAGTCTCAGAGAAGTATGGGCTGCTATATCCCCATAGGCGTGGCGGAATCAGCGGCGGCAAAGTAGGGCAGAGGTGGACGTCAACGGAGCTTGAAACGTGGGGCGGACATTTCCGCCCTACAGTCGGGGCCCTAAGAAGGAATCCTTTTCGTTGGGGAGGGGCTCCGCGTTCCGTAAGTGTTTTACAGCTTGCCTCAGGGTTTCCTTATGTTTTCGATCGGAAATCGAAGTTTAACCTATGGAAAAAAGGGGCCTCGTTCCTTACTTAGGGTTCCTTAGGTCAACGCCGCGACTGTACTTGCGAAATCGGTCAGAGGTCGGCGGATCCGAAGTCAGGGTTCCCCAGGGGGCCCTGAGTCGTGTGGCGGACTTCTACGTCTGTGGAAGTCGAGTCATGGAGAGGAAGCGTGCTGCCAGATACTTTCCAGGTCTCTGCAAATGTTTCGAACATGCTTTGAAATCTGAAAGAGCATGTCTGAAGCATGTTTAGAACATGTTCTACACATCTGGAACACATGTTTTAAGTACCAGCCTCGACCTTATCCTTACTCCTAAGACTGACACGCCAAAAAGCGATGACAATCTTAGGGACGCGCCCTCAAAAAATAAGGGACTCCCTAAGACTGGCATCGCGATGAGGAGATGCCCAGCACAGGGACAGGGATATGTTCCAGGCTGGTAGTTAAACTCAGCGATAGGATTGCTGGAGTGTCCATAGGACATCCCGACGATAGGATTGCTAGAGTGCCCAACGACATTACGACATCTTCAAACGATGGGATGTTTTAAATTACACCTTACGGCATCTTCAACGATAGGATTGCTGGAGTGTCCAGTGTCATGGCAGCCACAGATCTACGCAAACAGTCCAAGCGCCGTCCTCTCCATCCGTCGCTGGGGGCCTCCGGGGGCCTCCTTCGGGCCTTGGGCCCTAGGGGGCAGCAGGATTTGATATCCAGGCTTCCACCTTTCAGGAGGGAACAAGAACACACACTCACACAATTAATCGTCGATTCCCCAGAGAAAATATGGGAAGTGGGGGGAAGACAACAACCCAGAAAATATGGGAACAGATGGGGAATCCTGTTGTTTGTGTGTATTTATTTGTGTGTCCCAGGGCTCCTTCAACCTCCGCCGTGGAGTCGGTCGGGGACCAGGCCAGGTGTTTCGGCGGCGGGCGAGGGGGGAAGTGAGAAGGAGAAGGCCTCCTCTGAAGGTGGCAGGGCTTCCCAGAGGCCCTCTGGCCTTCGAGAAGCTTCTTTGCGATACGTCTTCGGCGCAGGCTTCGAACGCCTTCCAGCGGGCCCGAGAACTCCCGAGAGCCCTCCCAGAGGGCCCGCCCCCTCTCGCTTCCCCCCCCCCCCGGCTGGCCGCCGAGGCTATAGCGAGCGCCGAGGGGGGGAGCGCACAGGTGGGCGTGGCCGAGGCCCCTGCAGGCGCGCGCTAGCCCCAGGGCCCCCCCTTCGGCGCGGGCTGGCGCGGGCTGGCGGGGGGAAGCCTCTCTCCCGGCTCGGGGCGCCCGCGCCGGGCGCTCCGGACCCAGGCCCCCGACGGCGTGACTTTTGTTCGCCACGTCGACCCCCACTTTGTGAGTTTTCGGGTTGTGTGGTTTATAAGATAAGTTATAATCTCGACAACTTAGGTTATAACCTGGCCAAGTGTATTTGTAGGTCGGCTAAGTTCCTAGTAGCATCTTATAACAAAAAAATGTTATAACAAACATATATCAGCTTGCAGAGAGCTGCCCACCTTACTAACATACATACGGTGCACCACCAACAAGTTAGTATATTGGTCGTAACGCGTTATAAATGCATTTACTAGGCGAGCCAAAGTCTTACAACACTTATGGAACTTATGGAAGAGTTACGAAATACTTAAAACAAGTTATGAACAGTTATCGAACTGTTCAGCCCGACGTGGCGAACATTCACGATCAGGGTGTCAGATGTGTTGCCAAATGGTATTCCCTCATGTGCGCTTTCCTCCTCCTCCTCGCCCTCCCCATCCTCTGGCTGATACCGCCCCCTCCCTCCTCCACATTCCCCTCATCGGCGTCCCACTTTCACTGTTTTCTGCAGCTTCGAATGCGCAAGTCAGGTCTGTCTTGCCTTTCTTCTCGCCGTTGTCAATCGTTTCGCCCTGCGCGAGGTAAAGCAAGCCCTTCCTCACCCCTCCGTGGAATATGTATCGCGTATTTTTCTCACCAAGCAGCGCGGCGTGTACGCGATAATTGATATGCCAGGCGCGCCCGCAGAAGCGATGGCATTCATCACCTGGTCCCACCATCCAGTCTCCCTGTACGTACACACATATATATATATATATATATATATATAGCAATGCATGTATGTATATATATATATATGGTGTGATCCCCCTCCCTCGCGCTCTCCCTCTCCCTCTCCGCCCATATCCGTGTCCCTCCCTCCCTCCATTGATCCATCTCTCTCTCTCTCTCTCTCTCTCTCTCTCTCTTTTGCTTATCTATATATACATATATATGTATATATATATATATACACATCTATCTCCCCCCCCTCGCGCCCGTTCAACTATTTTACACTTGTAATGGCACGGGGTCGTTGCCCGATCCAGTTAAGTACACAAGTATGGGGATGTGAGCGGAGTGGGTGTCAGATGTTGCGCGAGCGCACATAGGTCACCGCCCCAACGGGGAGGGCAGTGCGGGATTCGCTCGGTTCCCCTGGAAAGGGAATGCGGAGCCGTCGGACTGCGGCATGGCCGAGGCAGCGTACTCGAGACGAGAAGGGGAGGCGGAGGAGGATGGCGGGGGGAGGAGGAACGGGACGACGACGACGGCGCCCCATTTATGCTTGTCTCATTGGCGCACGCGCACGCGTATATCAGTTCCGCCGCTGATGGTGGTGAGAGCGAGCGGATGGGGAGGAGGATGGGGACTGATATGACAAGTAGGATGAGGGGGGGATTGTGAAACGGATGAGAGCTGAAGCGCGCAATCAGCAGGAACGGCACGGTTGGCCAATCCCTGGGCGGCCCCAGGAAAATTGGATGCTCGCGCGCCGCACCCACGCTGGGGGGCAGGATGGGGGAGGGGCAAGGCAACACTTGACGACTGTAGTGGGTGCGGGTGGGGGGGGGAGGAGGGAGGGGGAGGGATGGGGATGGCGGAGGAGGATGGCGGGAGTGAACGGGCGAGGGCGAGATGCGACAGCGAGAGAGCAGGGGGTGGGCAGAGCCGTCGTCGTCGCATGATGTCGCCCCTCCCCCACAGGAGGACCCCGCCCGCATGAGCAAGACCTCCGCCCCATCAATCGTCGGGCAATCACTCCCCCCTCAATCCGTCATTTATTGCATCATAATATCAGTAGCCACCAGGCTCTAGCAGCCTTGCTGGCGGGCGGCAGGCGCGCGCAATGCCGCCACCGTCCAAGAGACCGCGCGTGACCATCCGCCATGTGCAGGAGGCTGGGTTGCGCAGCTCGGCCAGGGCAATCAAGCGGGCGTTCGACTCCATCGGGCGCGAAGCTGGCGGCCCCGAGGTGAGCTCTGACTCGGTGGCGACGTCCACTCAGCGCTACGCGAGTGGCATCCGCACGCCGTGCGGGTACGTCCTGGAGCAATTGCGGGTGCCCTTGGCAGATGGCGGCCACGTAGAGTGGACCATCGCGAACCCGTTCGCCTTGATATGGCACCTATGCTCCATATCGGTTGGATTCAGCAGCCTGATGGCGCGGCACCTGGCCAACAAAGTTGGCACCCTTGTGTTTTGGGGTGATGAAACGACGGCTGGGAACCAGCAGCGCCACGACTCTAGAAACAAGTTCGTGGCCGTATACTGGGTGTTCAAAGAGCTCCCCGAAGCATGGAGAACTTCGGATCACGGCTGGTTCCCCCTCGGTTTTATGAAGTATGATTTGTTGCAGAAGGTGCAGTGCAAATATTCAGGATTGTTGCGCCATATATTTAGACGTTTTTTTTTCTGCAGCCTCTGAACTTTAATATGGGCGTCTTGGTTAAGGGCGTCGTTGGCGGTGAGTTCTTGGCCCGTGGACGTTTGGGGTGGGTCATACAGGACGAAAAGGCTCACAAAGAGATGAAACTTGTGACTGGCGCCTCTGGGACCAAATGTTGTAGCTCATGTCAGAACATTTTCCAGGGCGAAGAATCCAAACTAGCAGGCCAGGCGTGGGTGCTGCATTATAAACGTGCGCTGCCCCGCCAGTTCGAGCCCCACGCAGACGCCAGCGTTTGGTCCATGGTTGATAAACTGAGGGATTGTTCGCGCACTTTCAATAAAGCGCAACTGGAGCGGCGCGAGCAGATATACGGTCTTCACTACGAGCCAGAGTCACTTCTCTTCGACGACGAACTCAGGCCTTACTACCACCCACATTCGTCAACGATGTGGGATTGGATGCACTGCGTGGCGGCATCGACGGGCACGGCCCAATATAATTTGAACGCATTCGCCTTAGAACTTCTGAAACACGGAATCCGATTAGAACAGTTGGACGAGTTTTCCGCCAAGATGCTTAAAGGCAACGGCAAGGTTGCGCCGCTCCCCCCCGACTTTTGGCGCAAACGCGTGGTCACGAAAGTAGACAGTAGGAACACAGATAAGGTTTTCCACACCAAAGCATTCGCTGGGGAAACTATTACGGCAGTGACAGTGTTGACGTATTGGTGTCAGTCAGTTTTGCCCCGCGTCAGTGACCGCTCCAGGGCCGAGGCCCTGAAGGAACACGCAGAATGCATCCAGACGTTGGGGTCCATCCTCGACGTGCTCACGATGGGGGACGCCGCCGTGCGGCACTGTGACCAGTTGAGTAGATTGTTTGTCAAGCATCATTTGTTTATGTTGAGGTTGTATGGCCCACCCTACGTAAAAATCAAGACGCATCTGTGCCACCACATCCCAGAGGTCATTCAACGGGCTGGCGCAAATTTCAATTGCTTCTCAAACGAGAGGCGCAACCGCCTGCTTAAGGCGGTGTGCGTATACACCACGCACATCGATGAGCCGTCGGCTTCGCTGATGGGCCGCATATTGTTGGATCTGGAAGATCGCATTTCGAAGGCGCCTGCCGCGTCGGAGTATTTGACGGGCCCTGAAAAGGAGGCCCCAGAGCTCCTTGAGTTCTTCGATGAACACGACCCCCCCAACAAAAGTGTACGCGTCCAAGCAGATGGTGTGGGCCCGCGGGACTTTGCGCGCAGGCGACGTGGTGTCAGCAAAGCGAGAGTGTGGACATGATGGTTTTTTGTCGATCCTGGGGTGTATGGAGGCTGTGTATTCATCGAACCCGACAATGCCAGTGTGTGTGGTGGTCGGCCAGTTGTTGTCGCCGACGGGCCCCGACCCGTTGCTGCTCAGCGTTGTGGAGAGTTACGAGATGTTTTTGGCAGAAGACGTTTTGGATGTGCATATTGCTCTCAAAGTTGATGGGCGACTGCGGCCGATTGCGAGGTCAATTGCCAGATAGTTTCGGCGAGGGTGGAAGGGCGGCCCGACCGTGCAATCACGCGGCGTGATAGATGGGGGGAGGCGCAGGAGGTAGGAGGCGGGGGAGGGCGGTGGAGGGGGGTGGCGACGACCGACGACGACGACGCCGACGACGACGCCGGACTCCCTCTCTCATCACCTCACCCCCCTCTTTGCACTTCAGGTCAATTCCTCGGCCTCCCTCCGTGCATCCGCCCTCGTCCTACGCGTCTCCCTTTGACGGGGCGAAGCCGCCGATCCACGCGTCGGGCTGTCCTTCCGACCAGTGCCCCCCCCACCCGCGTTGCGATTCGCGGACGCGCTGCATGGTAATATACAGTTGCTCACAGCGTCAGCTCGCGTTCAGGGGGTCGATGTAGTCGCGGCCTCCCCACGGAGGCTGGCAGCATTGACGGCGGGGAAGCAACGGTGGAGGAGGCGGAGGGGAGGCAGGGAGGTAGGGGCGACGGCGGCAGTGGAGAGGGAGGGGCAGGGGGATGGGAGGGGGCGAACATGTGGCAGAGGCTACGCCCTGCAACGGCGATGGCTTCGCCTCGCCGCCAGCGTTGCATTCTAGGTGCTTGCGGGGTCGCCCCCATCCATTCCCACGTTCAGTTACCGTATCTCGTTACCCCTCCGCATCCTTATACCCTCATCCTCTTCGTATCAATCCTCACCTCTCGTCCTCCTCATGCCCCGACTCGCCTCATCTCACGTCCTGCCGTTCCCGCGCCAGGGCTCGCCCTGGCGACTCCGCGTGCCCCGCAATGTTATATGCGGCTCAGTGCTGGCATCGCCTGCTCGCGCTGCTCTTTTCCGATTGTCATCGTCCAGCCGCGAGGCGGCGATCTCGCCATGGAGTTCGGCCCTGAGATAGACGGCCCAATCGCTGTAATAAAGGAGCCGCTTGCCATGGGTGTGGTCACTGCGGCGCAGGGGAAATACATATATGCGCAAACGTTCTGCATGGTTGTAGTCAGGGACAGGCAGCGGGGGCAGGGCCGAACTCTTCAACTCACTGGCCGCTTGGCCAATTTGAAGCATGCCTACGATGTTGCATGGAGCATGATCTATGCAAATGGCCCCCCGCCCTCGCCGTGCTGGGCGGACGTGCCCGCCCACGACGACTGGAGCATCGAGTGCGCCACGTCGACCCACGCTAAATGTGAAGGCCGCGCGCCCGTGCCCCTCTCTGCCAATGGTTGTGGATGTGCGTCTAACGATGTGGGTGACCATGATGAGGAGGAGGGCGAGGAAGGGGGGGAGGAGCGAGGACCGCGCATGTAGGGTATGCGAGGATGACGAGGCTGAGTTTGTGATGGGATGAGGGTCGCGCGACGTTTGAGGAGACATCCCAACTTGACCACTCGGCGAGCTGCTGGCATCGTCACTCATTCGTAGTCGTTTCTCCTGATTGTATAGCCCCTCGGCGTGGCACATCCCATCCTCCGACGATGCCTCTGTCGCCACTCGCACCCCGTCCCCCTTCCCCTCGGCCTCAGGCGGCATCGCGGTGCAGATCAACGCCGAGGCCACGAACCACTCGTGCACGGGCGGCGCCTCGGGCGCGGCTTCCGAGGCCAGTATTGCCGCGGGGTCGGGGGAGGGGGGTGGTCGAGGGTGAGGATGTGAACGAGAAGGGGCAGGCACTGCGAGATTGTGATTGCGAGTATGTCGAGTAAGAGTGGGACGTGGACGCGGGCGGAGCGCGATGATGAGGTCGGCGGCGGCGACGGAGGCGACGGCGACGGCGGCGGCGACGACGACGGCGGCGACGAGGGGCGAGAGGCATCAAGCGGGTGGCGCGCACCGCTCGCCGAGGCAAGCGAGAGCCAGACGGCGACGGCCAAGAGCGGCAACTCGATCGGCGGTTGAGGCCCCCGCCGCCGCGCACGGGGGGGGATGATGAGGAGGCGGGCGAGGAGAGGGCGGGGGGTGGGAGGATGACGAGTAAGGGGTGAGCGGTGGGCGAGTGGCAAGACGCGGGTGATGGGGGCGGCGACGAGGAGCGAGTTGCAGGATGAGGGCCAGGAGGATGGGGTGAGGGGCAGAAGGAGGGGGGTAAGGATGATGTGGAGTCGTGCCAGTCCCGATCGTTATCGCATGACAGAAATATGCCGCCACCGCCGCCCATGTCATTCTTGTCGCCAACATCGTCGTCGCCCCGTCAGTCCTCTTCCGCGCCGCAGGCGGTGTACCTGCTCGACGCTTGACTTGCAGGTGAGCGACGCAGCTGCCCAGGACAGACGCCCGCCGCCCGCGGGACTGGAGATCGAGGTGGAAGGTGACGGTTGTTGGGGTGACTGGGTTAGGTTGGATTGTAGGGTCGGCAGCGGCGGCGCGGTGTCGGAAATGGCACCGACGGCTTAACCGACAATGACAACTTCGGGGGCGGCGACGACGGCGACGACGACGACGGCGACGACGACGATGACGACGAACGACCGACGTCGGCGGCACCGACGGCGGCAGCCGACCACGCCGACGGCAGCGGCCGACGACGGCGGCGGCGGCGACGGCAACGGCGACGGTGACGACGGCGACGGATACAACGAGGCCGAACACAACCAACGAGTAACCGATCACATGTTCAAGTTGGTTACCCAACCATCGCACCCCCATCGTCCTCCTCCTCCCCCCCTCATCCTCTGCAGTGACGCGTACATTCCGCAACCCTCCTCCTCCTGCTCGTCATTGCGAGCCCCCCCCCCGGCAGTCCGCGCACGCAGTGCCACCTTCGTGTGGTCA
>CAUYUJ010008935.1:10000-15000 GCA_963575745.1 Prorocentrum cordatum
TGTGCCAGCCGTTCCTATGATGAAAGTCTCACAGCTTGGATGAGGCCCCTCACTTGACGCCACGCGGGAGGGGGGGCGTCGCACAGAAACGAATTCCAAGCTCGGCTCAGGACCTCCGACGACAAAACATGGTCAGACAACCTCACCTGAGAACCCCAAAATCCTTTAGAGAACCGAGTCACGGGAGCGACCCCAGCCCTCCAAGTTGGGCCACCATGGAGGACGAGGAGAGAGGTGAGGGATCTCTGGCCAGAGGAGGGTTTGAGGGTGGAGGCAAAGGGGCGACGAGAGGAAGCGAGTTCGTAATATGAAATCCCGCGGCTATCGGCATCGTAGCTCAGACCAGCGAGGGGGCCCGCAGTAAAAATTCGACGCGTGTGTCGCCCCAGCATGGCCTTACATCGCTGGAACCTAGCAAGCCGCTGTTTAAATACCCTTCGCCTGTGAGCATACTTGTCCCCCTTCTTCCTCCTCTCCTTCCCATCCCAGCAGTCTCGCCCGCTCCTAGATTGGCGGCAGAGTCCTCCGGCGCGCCCGCCAGAGGCCCCAACGGCTTCTCGATGCGAAGCCCGCGAGAGGAAGAGGAACAAACGAGAGCAGCATTGTCGAGCGAACAGTACAATCCATATCCTCTGTGATAACATGGGACAGCTCAGTAGCGGTTTCAACCACCAGACTGACAATGGAACACGGACGCGCCTGAACCGAATAACCATAGTCACCAATGTAAACATCCAAACCCTTCTGAACCCTGGGAGGGAACACGTCAGGAGAGGGAACGATGTCAGCACGCACAAAACTGGAGGCGGCCGAGCAATCTGCAAGGATTCATCTGAAAGTATTGAAAGGGCCTTGAAACATGACTCTGGGGGTCAAAAATCGCGGTCCTTGGCACATATCCAAGCAGACCGAAGCGATCTGCGCTGGGAGGCCCCGGAGCTTGCAGCGATCTCTGAGCTTGGCAAGGCATATGGCCTCGAAGAACTTGGCGAAGTCCCAGAGAAGGCTGCAAGTGACCTGCGAATTTGGGGCAGCGGACTCGGAGCGGAGCGCCTGGCGCCAAACGACGTCACCAGCACTTGCGAAGGCTGATGCAGCGAGGTAGGGCCTGTGAACTCTGGCCTCCCAGTCCTGAAGAATGGGTTTTCTCGAACGCCCCCCATATCCTGCAAAACGCAGCAACGCTTCCCGTCGGTTTTCAACTCCCCGTCGGTTTTTCAAGCAGCGCAACACTCAACACTCGGATCTGTTTGTGAATGATACCAGTACTCTCCATGACAGATCCCAAAGTCACACGAACGTGCAGGGAGAGGTCGCTAAGAAGGCATAAAAATCTCAAATGAAATCAATCGACGCCCACCGCCGACGATGGTTTGCACGATCGGGAAGCCCGACGAATACTGGAGGGGTCGATCCAGGGGAGGGGATCCAAATACGGCTCATACCCCTTGTGTCCTGAGGCGGGAGCATCCGGAGCCCGCCATCACCCCGAAAAGCGACCACACTCAGTTTGCAGAAGGCTTTTTGGGTCGGCCAAAGTTTTACCTCTAGAGGAAGCGGCGCGAGTGGGGGTCCACGCGGCAGGGGGGCGAGTCCACGCGTGGGCGCGCCTGCCCCCTCCCTCGAGTCCATCGCGCAACCGCCCTTTCCAACTGGCAGCAGCTTCGGCACGGGCAGTGGCCGAATCAGCGCCGAGAGCCTCGCTCAAGGCTTCGAGAATGTCCTGGCCCGCTTCCTGCCACTGGCGGTCCTTGCCAGCGAAGGCGGGGCAATCAAAAATCGGGTACACGTGATCCTTGACGCGCTGAGCCAGCTCCTGAAACAGGGGGGGGTGGTCGAGGAAATCCGTGGGAGGGGCGCGTAAATGCTTGGAAACTTCCCTGGCCTGGCTCCAGCGGTCCGCACAGGTGCTCACGAGCAAGAGCCTCAAACTGCCCTCGAGCCAACGGAACGCGCACATAGTGGGCCGACGTGGCTTGCGGCAGCGATCCTGCGCGAGGACGGGCCGCCAGGCGAGCTTGGGCACCTTGCCCCGAATGCCTCGGATAGGGAGCTGGCGTTGATAAGCCCCCTCAAGTTCTCTCTCCGAAACATCGGCCCAAAACTCGTAGAGAACATTGGCATGACGCTGGATCGAGGACCGCGGGGAACCAGACTGAACTAAACACAACGCGTGCTCAGCACAACTCAGGGTTCCCTCCCAGCTTTCGGGTTCTGGAAACGGGCCCATCGGGAGAATGGAGGGAATGGGGGGGGTCGCACATACGCGAGCACCTGGAGGTCAGAGAGACACGGATGGAACCTCACTCGGACAGGGCGGCGCGGACGAGCGTCCGCAGTCAGCACGACCGAGGCCCCAGCAATCGCTTTCCCAAGACCAGGGTTACAAACGAACTAATCGAGAAGCGACCCACCCCCTGCCACCGTGCTGGTGCAGGTGATCGCATCTTGCGGGGAAACAATGCGGGCCGAGAGGACAGCAGCGAAGTCGCACTCGGCGAGCTCTAGGGGTGACACGTTATAAAGTCCCCTCCCACAATGTAAGGGGGGGAGCACGAATTGCAGGGAGAACCTATCTTAGCTAGAATGCTTAGACTGAACTCCGAAAGTCCTTCTGTGTCCTTCAGGTAGAGGGAGCAGCAAAGTATAGCGATACCGCCAAGTACTTGCACCCAGCATGCGGTAGCGCGACCTAAGATGATGTCGGGCCCCTTAGTGATGTCGCAACAGCCGAGCCAATCTCGAGCCAAAACCGCCGTCCCACCAGACGTGCCCCCCTCGGGCGAAATGGTGGCAGGGGTAATCCGGGCCAGTCAGCCATGGCGACGAGACCAGGCGGACGCTTCATCAATCACAACCTCGTTTGCTAAGTGATGCTCCTGAACTAAAATTATTTGCGCTGGGGTGTTTTAAAGCCAGGGTTTCGCCGACGTCCAACTAGAGCAGTTCATGGTTTCAAAAAGTAACTCAGAATCTTCTGGGCATGGGTGGGCTGGGGCTCTGAGAACACCATCAAAAGCACGGGTGTTTAAATCGTCGGGCGGCAAATTGTAAAAGCTTGGTCCCTTTGCTGGCTGTAAAAATTTCGTCAGCTGACAGTCCCCCCTGAGATCAGGCTGTTGCCCGTCCAGGGGGAGAGGCCTGTGTCTGCGGAGGCGCCTCAGGTGCGGCAGAGACAGCTCGTTGGGCGCGCTCCCGTAGTGGCTCACCGCGTGATGCCGGCTGTGCCGCCTCAAGAGCCAGTGACGAAGGAGCGCTCCCAGACCCCGAGCTGGTCGCTGTAGCCGAGCCACTATCACCTCGAGGCGCAGCTCCGTCTTGAACTTTACGTTTCTTGTGTGATCGCCGAGCCAATCCTTCTCGATAGTCGTGCTTGGCGTCGTTGAGGGTCTTGACCAGGTCCGTGTAGAGTGTCGCCGCCAACTGCTGGACCCCTGAGAGAAGATCCTTCTGCTTGGCCTGGACGAGCTGGATGCCTTCCGTGGAGAATTCGCACTCCTCCGAGGGGACACCGAGCAGCTCGTCACCACCAACGATGCGGATCTCAGAGAGCTTCCCGTCCAGCAGATCGCGCACGTCGATCTGCGTAGCAGTGGAATTGGAAACGGGCGGAGCCTTGCACGCCGAGCTGTGGAGCTGGCTCGCCAAGTCGGTGTGGATGCGGTCCTGTTCTTCCAGCTCCTTCTGTAGTGAGGTAGCGTCTGAATGCTTCTTCGCCAGCCATGTGCGCGCCGTCTACAGTTCGTCCAACGCCTTCTCGAGCCTGCGCTCAGTGATCTTGAATGCCTGGTGGGCATCGTTAATTAGCTTGTCGCTGAAGGGGTCTCGGTGGCGCTGGGCGACCTCTGGCCTTGACGCGCTCGAGGGCAGACGTGTAGAAGCTGACGTTAGCAATGAGCTGCTGTAGCGCATCGGCCGAGTAGTCATCGAACTTCTGTGACGGTGGCCCAGCAGGATAGAGTGGTCCTGGCGCCACTGGCTGCTGAAATCCTGACTGACGCTGGTGCCCCGTCCAAAAGCCAGGAGCTTGCGAACCAGGCTGAGCACATCGGGGTCGCTTACAGTGCTTGCAGGCGGAGGAGCGGATGTCGATCTTCTTGCATCGACAGTCGGGGAAATTGCATGTCCAGCGACGGTCAGCAGCACCACTTACCACCATAGCCAGGAACACTGAGCTGAGAACCAGGATACGGCGGAGGCATGTTGCCCCATGACGGCCACTGCTGCGCATATGCCACGCCTGAGCCATGGAATGCCCACGCTGGGGCAGGTCCCCACATGGGCGGCTTGGACGGGGCCACGGCGCGGACATATTGCCAAGTTGGCCCGTTGGCACCTCGTGCCGCAGTGAAGTGGATGCCAGCAAACACAGGGGAGGAAAGGGACCGCCCTGTGCCAGAACGGCTAGGAGGAGGAGGATGAGCAGCAGCAGCAGGTGGAGGAGGGGGAGGAGGGGGAGGAGGAGGAGGAGGAGGAGGAGGAGGAGGAGGAGGAGAGGGAGGAGGAGGAGGAGGAGGAGGGGAGGAGGAGGAAAAGGGAAACAGGAGGAAGAGGAGTGGAGGAGGAGGAGGGACGGGGAGGAGGAGGAGGAAGGATTCTGAGGAGGAGGAAAAGGAGGGGGAGGAAAGGTGCAGGGACGAGGAGGGGGAGGAGGAGGAGGAGGAGGAGGAGGAGGAGGAGGAGGGGAGGAGGAGGAGGAGGAGGAGGAGGAGGAGAAGGGGAGGAGGAGGGGGATGACGAGGAGGAGGAGGAGGAGGAAGAGGAGGAGGGGGAGGCAGGAGAGGAGGAGGAGGAGGAGGAGGAGGAGGAAGGAGGACAAGGAGGACGGAGGAGGTGGAGGAGGAGGAGGAGGGAGGGGGAGGAGGAGAGGAGTACGAGGAGGAGGAGGAAGAGGAGGGGGAGGAGGGGGCAGGGACGAGGAGGTGGAGGAGGAGGAGAGAAGAAGGAGGAGGGAGGACGAGGAGGAGGTGGAGGCGGAATAGAGGAGGAGGGGGAAGAGG
>CAUYUJ010008935.1:17500-25000 GCA_963575745.1 Prorocentrum cordatum
ATCATCATCATCATCATCATCATCATCATCAATCAGCAGCAGCAGCAGCATTCACAGATCCTAAATATAAACATCATCACCACACCAGCATACATCATCGCAGCAGCAGCATCAGCATCACAATTCAGATTACTCATAGCCTCAGCATCACCCAGAAAGGAAGAGGAGGACGGAGACGGGGGGGATGATGGAGGAGAAGGAAAATGACGGATTGGAGGAGGAGGAGGAGAGGAGGAGGAGGAGGTAGGCGAGAAGGGGGAGGGGGGAGAGGAGGAGGAGGGGGAGGGGGGGAGGAGGCGGGGGGGCGGAGGGCGGAGGGCGGAGGAGCTCCTGCCTGTGGGATGGACGCCGGCCAGCTCTCGTCCCCGCCCTGCCTGCCGCCGCCGGCGCCGGGCGCCATGCCGCGCGCGCGGCGGGAGCGGAGTGCGCGCGCGAGCGCGCCGCTGGGGCTGGGGACGAGGCTTCGCGAGGCGGGGCGGCTGAGGCTGGGCCCAGAGAAACAGCTCGTGCACGGAGGAGTGAGGCGGCGGAGGCGACGGCGGCGGAGGCGACGAGCGACGAGGAAGGCGACGACGGCGGCAGCGACAGACGACAGACGACAGACGAGGGACGGCGGCAGGGGACATCACACGACGGACGGGAACGACCACGACGGCGACCAAGGGGAACGGCCACGACGGCAACGACGACGAGCACCGACGGAAACGACGACGGCGACGACCGACGGAAACGGCGATGGAGACGACAATGGCGGCGGCGACGGCGACGGCGGCCGCGTCGGCGCTGACGGCGCCCGCCTCCGCGTGTGCGGCCTCGTGGGCGGCCCTGAGGCCGCTGGCAAGCTCGGCGCTGACGCGGGCGACCTGCGCTGCGGCCGTCGGCAGGGCGGCCGCCGCCGCCGTGGCGGCCCAGAGCACCGGCGGTACGCTGTTGTTCAATCCCGTCGTTTTTCTTCGATTTCGGTCTCTGCGGCCCAGCATTTTAGCTCGGGGGTCCCAAAACGGTGCGGTGACAGACCGTGCGGTGACCTCGAAATCCCCAGGAAGACCTCACCGCACGGTTCGTCACCGCACGGTTCTGGGGCATGGGAACCCCAATTGCCCGAGACATCCTCAGAGACGCCCCATGTTCCGAAACAGCGCGGACACCCCGAATCCCCATTGACTCACCACACGGTCTGGTCACCGCACCGATTCGGGATCCCCGATATGGAGCTCCGGGACCATCAAAATCGAGAGGGGAGGAGGAGGAGGAGGAGGAGGAGGAGGAGGAGGAGGAGGAGGAGGCGGAGGAGGCGGAGGAGGAGGAGGAGGAAGAGGAGGAGGAGGAGAGGAGAAGGAGAAAGAGAAGGCGGGGGAGGTCGAGGAGGAGGGGAAAGGAGGAGGGAGAAGGAGCGAGGGAGGAGGAAGAAAGGAGGAGGGAGGAGGAGAAGGAGGAGGGAGGATGAGGGGGAGGAGGAGCGAGGAGAAAGAAAGAAGGAAGAGGAAACGGAGGAGGAGGGAGGAGGAGGAGGAAGAGGAGGAGTGAAAGGAGGAGGAGAAGGAGCGAGGAGGAGGAGAAAGGAGTGGGAGGAGGAGGAGAAGAAGAAGAACAAGGAGGCGGAGGAGGGGGAGCGAGGAGAAAGAAAGGAGGGGAAAGGGGAGGAGGGGAAGGAGGGACGGACGAGGATGGAGGAAGAGGAGGAAGAGGAGGAGGAGGGGGAGGAGGGGAGGAAGGAGGAGGAGGAGGGGAGGAGAGGTGAGGGGGAGAGGAGGGGGAGGAGGGGGGAAGGGGGTTATTTGGACGTCGCCCCATAGCCTCTGCAGACGGAGCAGCAGCAGCAGCAGCAGCAGCAGGAGAGCGAAGCGAAGAACAGGGAGGGAGGAGCGGAGGCACAGCGAGGAGGGGCGGGAGGAAGGGGGAAAGGAAGGAAGGACTTCCAGGGTAGGGACTTGTGGGATGCTTGTTCGCACCCCGGGAGGGCGACAGAACATTCACAACGGCGAAAGATGGTATGCTGCCGACATCCTCCGCCTACCTCCGCCGCCTCATCTATGACGCCCCTCCCGCCACCGACACCTCCACCTATGCAGCCTACACCTTCCTCCTCCGCAGCCGCACCTGTCACTACTCCGGCCGCCGGAGCCTCACACATCATCTCAGCAATAATCAGGTCCTCAAGCCGATCAACTAATCATCCGAGGCGCCTCCCAATACTACTCCTCCTCCTATCCTCCGCCTCCTCCTGCTCCTCCTCTTCTGCTCATCCTCCTCCTCCTCCTCGACATCTGCTCCTCATTCTCATCCTCCTCATCCTCATCCTCAGCTCCTCCCCCTCATCCACTCCTCATCCATCCTAATCCTCCGCCTACTCCTCCGACATCAGCTCTACGAAATCCTCCGCCTCATACTCATCAGCACGCCCCCCTCAGCCTCATCCTCAATCCTCCTCCTCCTCATCCTCCTCCTCCCCTCCTCTCTCCTCCTCCCCTCCTCCTCCTTCCTCCTCCTCCTTTCCTCCTCCTCCTCCTCCTCCTCCTCCTCATCCTCTCTCCTCCTCCTCCTCCTCCTCCTCCTCCTCCTCCTTGGAGGTCAGCGTCTTCTCCCAGCGGCGTCGCGCTTTTAACGTTGCGAGGGATAGGCTGGGACTTTGTAGACCAGCACACCATCAAAGATGACTTGAATGTGGTGCACGACTTGTTCAGGCTTTCCCCGATGCAGGTCAGGACTTTGATCAGGCAAGGTGCTGTGCGAGCGTCAGATAGACATGCTCTTCACTTGCAGAATGGCCTTGATGGGCCACCTGTGTACCCTATCTTCTGGGATGGTATTTCCAGGTTGTTCAGGGAGAAGTCTGAAGACTGGGGGAAGCACCATCAGAGATGCTTAAGAGGCTTGGTCTCGGGAGTCCATTGGCCCCAAGCTCGACTGCATGCTCACAACCTTCACGATGATGATCAGTGTCAGGTGTGCAAGGGGGCCCCAGGTACTCTGTGGCACCGTCAGTACGAGTGCCCTGCGCATGAAGTCCTGCGGCGAGACCTTGCGAGTGTTCACTTGTGCAGGTGTGCGCGGAGAGTGAAGCAGTTCGGGCCGCTGATGGCGGAGAGGTTCGCGAGGTGCATCTTTCCTCACCCTCGCTCGCTCTTCGACGTAGAGGAGCCCACGCAATCTGTTCACTGGCACGAGAGGCCCGAGACGGGGTACTTGACGGGGTTGCTCTTCCTTGACGGGTCGGCTAAATAAATGGGCCTCGATGGGCTCACTCGGGCTGGTTGGAGTATCGTGTCGGTCGACAGGTTTGGGGAGTTGATCTCGGCGGCTTACGGCCCCGTTCCACTGAGTGCGGCCCCGCAGCAAACTAGTAAAGACGGGGAAGACTATGCTGTATATATGCTTACGCAAGTAGGTCTTCCCCCGTTTCAATGCTATATTGATTGCCAGAGCACTCTGGATTCGCTGGCTCGGGGCCCTGGGTTCGCGGAGGGCCCCGGAGCCCCCCGTGGTCATCTGTGGGGCCCCGTGTGGAGCTCGTTTACTCTCAGCGATTTCGAGTGTCACAAGACGCTCGGCCACGCTACTGCGGCCGACGTCGAGGCTGGCAGAAGCAGTGTTTGGGAAAGACGGGCCAATGGGCTCGCTGATATGTTCGCTAAATTAGGAGCTGAGTGTCATGGGGTCAGTGACGATGAGGCCAACTTGTACAGAGGCCTCAGGTGCATCGCCCGCGAGGCCTGCAGGTGGGCTGGATCGGTCGAGGTGCTGATGTCCAGTGGGCCCCGTGACTCAACGGGCCTAGTGCCCAGGTCGACAGGCAGCGATGGCCAGCGGCAGCACCCACATGACGATGATGCCCACGGCCAGGCCCTGGCCGACGACCAAAGGGAGGTGGGAGGTTCTTTGGACTTGGGGGAGGAGTGGCGGCCTTTCTCTCGGCATGTTTTTCGGGCCAACGGTCATGCGTTTTTGGCCTGCCCTGTCTTGGAACCTCCTGGAAACCCCAGGGGTA
Source organism: Prorocentrum cordatum (assembly GCA_963575745.1). Taxonomy (NCBI): domain Eukaryota; class Dinophyceae; order Prorocentrales; family Prorocentraceae; genus Prorocentrum; species Prorocentrum cordatum. The sequence goes on from CAUYUJ010008935.1 coordinate 21,489, forward strand.
GGATCCAGTTTTGTTGTCGGTGCGGATCGTTTTTCTCTGGGGCTCCCAATGCTGGAGCTAAAGGCCTGTGTAGGCCCAAATCGACGACGGGCGGAATTAACGACCAGCTGAGAAGGATTCGGCAGGGCAAGTTTCCGTCGTACAAGAAGGACCTGAAGAATTTAACCCTGGGGGCTCACGTGAGCCTTAGCCTCGCCGAGCGGAGGGTTTTGGCTCAGACGCTGGAGGAGGATGGCCAGGCCCCCCAGGGAGTTTCAGGTCCTGCCACTGTTGGCTTCGCGGTGGGCTTCGCCCCGCGAGAGCAGGTTTTGGATTCGTTCGGCCTTGCGGTGTCGGATTTACCCTGGGTCAAGGACCTAGGTGCCGCCTCCCTCCGAGCCTCGAACAACGGTTTCGAGTCAGACTCGGAGGCGTCCGATTTTGGCTGAACGAGGAGGTGATCTGGCTTCAGGCCCGTCCCCAACAACCTCCTCCTCCTCCTCCTCCTCCTCCTCCTCCTCCTCCTCCTCCTCCTCCCTTCCTCCTCTCTCCTCCTCCTCTCCTTCCTCCTCCTCTCCTCCCTTTATTCCTCCTCCTAGCTCCTTTCCCCTCCTCCTCCTCCTTCCTCTCCTCCTCCGCCTCCTCTCCTCTCCTCCTCCTCTCCTCCTCTCATTCGCCCGTCGCTGGCCACGGGCAGCTGCAGCTCGGAGAACGGGCAAGGCTCCTCACTATCCCGTCCCCTGCCGCCTCGCCCTCCCTCCCTCCTCTCTCTCTCTCTCTCTCTCTCTCTCTCTCTCTCTTTCGCTCCTTCTCTTTCTCTCTATCTCTCTGTCTCTCTCTCTCTCTCTCTCTCTCTCTCTCTCTCTCTCTCTCTCTCTCTTTCTCTCTCTCTCTCTCTCTCTCTCTCTCTCTCTCTCTCTCTCTATATATATATGTATCTCCCTTTCTGTCTCTCTTTGGTTCTCTCTCGAAGACGCCCCCAGGTTGCCCAAAGAAGCCCCCAAGACAGGGCTCAAACAAAAAAACACGAGGCCTCCATGAGGCCCCCAAGAGGTCCAAAAACTACTTCCAGGACGCTTCCGAGGGGCCTCCCACGAGATCCATCAACCATCCGATTGGCTTCAGCCCCACAACCCAGGCACGGTGGCGGGATACCTCCAAGCCCCCCCCGAAAAACTCCGACGGCACCCCGCCAACTATCCCACTGGCTTCAGACCGACAAGCCAGGCACGATGGCGGGATGGACCGAAGGCCATTCGATCCGCCGCCCCCTGTCGATTCATCGCAGGGGTGCCTGGCGTGCCGAATCCTATCGGTTTTGGTTTTGGTTTTTTCCAAAAGAACTCCCCCTGGGGCTTCGTCACGTCCCGCCGGCCACCTGGAAGAGGTGGTTGCAAACGGTTTTCCTGCCCCAGACGGCCCCAAGATGGCCTCCAAGACGGCCAAGATGCCTCCAAGACGGCCAAGATGGCCTCCAAGACGGCTCAGAGGGCCCCAAGATGCCTCCAAGACGGCCCAAGATGTACCCAAGACGGCCTAAGATAGCCTGAAGATGGCCCAAGACGGCCCACGAGGCCCCAAAGAGGCCTCCAAGACGGCCCAAGAGGCCTCCAAGAGGTCCTCCTGGAAGGCCCGACGAGGCAAAATCCTTGATTGCCCCTGGGTTTTTGAAGAAGAGTTTTGGCATTGCGCCTTTTCGGCTTTCCGACGGCCCCAGACGGCCCAAGAGACTCCCAAGAGGCCCCAAGATCGCCCAAGAGGCCTCCAAGATGGCTCCGTGACGGCCCAAGAAGCCCCAAAGACGGCCCCAAGAGGGCCCCAAGACGGCCCAAGAGGCCTCCAAGACGCCCAAGATGGCCTCCAAGACGGCCCTGGAGCATTCCAAGAGGGCCCCAAGTCGGCCCATAGAGGCCCCCAAAACAGCTTCCGACGGCGTCAGACGGACCAGAAGCCCACCAAGACGGCCGAACATGGCCCTAAGATGGCCCAAGACGGCCCAAGAGGCCTCCAAGAGGGCCTCCAGGAAGGCCCGAAAAGGCCCAAATCATTGATTTCCCATGGGTTTTTGAAGGATTGTGGCATTTTCTTTTTGTTCTGCCTTCCGACGGCCCGAGACGGCCTAATGCCCCCAAAGATTGCCCAAGAGGCCCAAGACACGGCCCCAAGAGGCCCCCAAGACGGCCCACGAGGTCTCCAAGACGCTCAAGATGGCCTCCAAGACGGCCCAAGAGACCTCGAAGACGTCCTCCAAGAAGGCCCAAAAGGGTCAAAATGGCCTCCAGACGGCCAAGATGACCTTCAAAGTGCCCACGTGTTCCCTCCCCGAAGGCTTTCCAGACCGATTCGGGGAACACATGGTCCGATAGCTTGGCAGGTCTGGCCTCAACGTTCGGCCACATAGGCGCTTCCAAGAAGGCAGGGGGCGGCGGTGATTCGCCGTAGGCGTCTTCGATCCGCCGCCCCCTGTTGGCTTGCCACAGGGGTGCCCGGCGTGCTAAATTATTTTGGTTTGGGTTTTGGTTCTTGTCCAAAAGAACTCACCCTGGGGCTTCTGCCCGTACCGCCGGCCACCCGAAAGGCCCGCATTTCTCCCAATGTTTCGCTCAAGATGGCCCAAGATGGACTCTAAGATGGACACGTTTGCCCAAGATGGCCTCCAAAATGGTCCAAGATGGCCTCCAAATCCGCCCAAGATGGTCCAAGACGGCCTCCCATACGGCCCAAGAGAGTCCAAGACGGCCGAAGACAGCCCAAGAGGACTCCCCAGAGGCCTCCAAGACGGCACAAGAGGCCTCCAAGAGGTCCTCCAGGAGGGCCCGAAGAGGCCAAAATCCTTGATTTTCCGTAGGTTTTTCAAGGATTATCGCATTCGCTTCTTCTCGGCTTTCCGACGACCCAAGACGGCCCAAGAGGCCCCCAAGATCGCCCCCACAGCGCCCACGAGACCTCTAAGACGGCCCCAAGAGGGCACAAGGACGGCCCAAGAGGCCTCCAAGACGCCCAAGATGGCCACTAAGACGACCCTGGAGTACCCCAAGAGGGCCCCAAGTCGGCCCAGAAAGGCCCCCCAAACGGCGTCCGACGGCGTCAGACGGGCCAGGAGCCCACCAAGATGGCCGAAATCGGCTCGAAGCAGACCCAAGACGACCCAAGAGGCCTCCAAGAGGGCCTCCAGGAAGGCCAGAAAAAGGCCAAAAACACTGATGTTCCCTAGGTTTTCGAAGGATGTTGACATTTGCTTCGTTTCGGCCTTCCGACGGCCCGATACGGCCCAAGAGCCCCCCCAAAGGTCGCCCGAGGATCGCCCAAGAGGCCTCCAAGATGGCCCCAGAACGGCCCAAGAGGCCCCCGAGACGGCCCAGGAGGCTTTCAAGACGCCCAAGATGGCCTCCAAGACAGCCCTGGAGCCTTCCAAGAGGGCCCCAAGTCGGCTCAGAGAGGCCCCCCTAAATGGCTTCCGACGGCGTCGGACGGGCCAGGGGCCCACCAAGACGGCCGAAGATGGCACTGAGATGGCCCAAGACGGTCCAAGA
>CAUYUJ010008935.1:27500-37183 GCA_963575745.1 Prorocentrum cordatum
TGCTCTTTCTCTCAACACACCCAGTACACGGATGCCTACTGGAACGCGTGCCGGGAGCCTTTTTGGAAGCATTGTGGCAGTCTCTGGAGCCTCTCCAGGCCTTCCTTTGGAGTCCTTTGGGGCCTTTGTTGGCCCGACTGAGGGCCCATTTCGGCCGTTCCCGGTCCCTCTTGGCTCGCCGTGGGGACCTGAGCCCGTCTTGGGGCCCTCCTGGGGCCCTCTCCGACCATGTAGGGATCCTCCTGTGGCCCCCATCGGGCTTCCTGGGGGGCTCTCCTGGGACGTCTTGTAGCTCTTCTGTGCCGCTCGAAGCTCTCTTCAGCCCGTCTTGGAACCCTCGTTGGGGCCTCTGGGGCCGTGCGGGGCCCAATGTGGTAGCCTCTTGGGCCGTCGCGACCGCTGGTAGAACTGAAAAGCGAAACTCCTAGAAATATACGTTTTTGTTTGTCATAGGAAAGTCTTGATTTTGCATCTGAAGGGCCTTCTCAGCGGCCTCTTGGACAGTCGTGGGGGGGTTCTTTTGGGCCTTTTTGTGGCCCGTCTGGGAGCCCATTTCGGCTGTCCAATGCCCCTCCTGGTCTGTCATGGGTAGCTGAGCCGTCTTGGGACCCTCATGGAGCTCTCTCCGACCATGCAGGGATCCTCTGGTGGCTCCCTCGGGCCCCCTGGGGACTCTCTCGGGCTGTTTTGGAGCTCTCTTGTGCTGTTCGACGCTCTCTTGGGGCTGTCTTGGAACCCTCTTGGGGGCCTCGTGGACCGTGTGGTGCCGATGTAGGGGGGCTTTGGGACCGACGTGGCCGCCGATGGAACATAAGAAGCGAATGTCCTAGAAATGTACGTTCTCCCGTGGGAAATGATTGTTTGTTACACCCGGGAACCTTCTCAGCGGCCTCCTGGACCGTCTTCACGGAGTCCTGGGAGGCCTTGCGTGGACCCTCTGGGGGCCCAGTTCGGCCGTTCCGGGTCCCTCTTCGCCCGTCATGGGGACCTGAGCCCGTCTTAGGGGCCCTCTGGGGGCTCTCTCCGACCATGTAGGGATCCTCCAGTGGCCCCCTCGGGCTTCCTGGGTACTCTCTTGGGCCGCGTTGGAGCTCTCTTGTGCTACTTGAAGCTCTCATCAGGCCGTCTGGGGGCCCTCTTGGGCGCCTCTTGGGCCGTCTGGGGCTCATTTTGGGAGCCTCTGGGGCCGTCGCGGCCGCTAGCTGTCCACATCTCAGTACGGGAACACGACGAAGTAGCACTCGTAAGCGAAGGACGTGGGCTTCCCATGCCCTGAACAACTGACGTAGGCGTACTCGAAGATGTTGGAGGTGGGCAGTCCGAGCCCTGAACAACTGCAGTGGAAGCAGGCGCACTCTGCGACGCAAGATGACCTCCCATGCCCTGAACCAGCGCCGTGGAAGTAGGCGGGTTCTCTGATGCACGTGGTGGGCCTCCCACACCCTGAGGGGAAGTGCCTCCCGAAGGTCGGTACCCTCTGCCTCCAAAGGGCCTCGAAGCGAGCGAGGGGAGCGGCTCGCCCAAATGCTCGCGAGAGGGCGAAGGAGGTGAGCAGTGCGTGCCAACGGGTGGCTCGGCTGAAGTAGGCGAACTCTGTGATTCGTGCGGTGGGCAACCCATGCCCCGAACAACTGAGGATGTAGGCGCACTCTGTGATGCGAGAGGTGGGCTCCCCATGCCCTGAACAACTGGCGAGGAAGTAGGCGCACTCGTAGATGCACGAGCTGGGCTTCCCATGCCCTGAACAACTGGCGTAGAAGTAGGCGCACACTCTGATGCAGACGACAAGCCCCCTACGCCCATCGCTGCCGTATTCTGTGGAATACAGGGGCCCCATTACGCCCAACTATGCCTTGTCCAGTGAAAAGCGAATACGTCTATCCCACGAGTGTGTCCTCTAACTGCGCCAGCTTCGTGTGTAGTATCCTCTCCATGTGCACCATCGGTCCCTGTCCTGGCTTGTAGCTCGCTCCCGTCTGGATGAGTGAGTCGTGCATCACGCTGAGGTCGGCGTCGCCCCTGGGGTTCGGGCTGATATGTAGTTTGCACTGCGCTGCGTCGTGCGCGTCGCTGGCCTTCGCGAGTGGGACAAGCTCGACGATCTGCTTGATGTCCATAATTTTCAATTTGTCGCCGAGCGTCGTCAGGTTCTGCTGGCTGAGACCGCCGACGGACGCGCCTTCCTGATGAAGACCTTCGAGCAAGCCTGCGAAGGCCGCGGTGCTGATCGTGCCTACCTTCGCCATCTCTATGTCGATTTGTGGTGCCGCCGTCGAGCTGCGAATCTCGTCTGTACTTTTACCCACGCACGAACTCGGGCTCGGATCGCCACGACGCTTTTGGTGCCTGGGGAGACAAGGTAAGTCTTGATCAAAATGGCGTCGGTCTGTCGCTGCCTCATCGCCACGTTGAGCAGTGGTTTCATGACTATGGGGAACATACGCTGAATGTCTTTCATGTCCATCTCCTCCACTTCGAACGAATCCAGGTCCACAAGCTTGAACTTCGACCCACTCAGTTGGTCGCCACGCTCTCTTGGCTGGCGGCGGCGGGACTTGCGAGCAGGCTGCGCCGCTTCTGCCGCGGCAGCGCCTGCGTGTTCTCCAATAATCTCACAGATTGAGGGCGGGTCGTTTTCAAAATGTGGCTCTCGCCTTCGCGCCACGACCATTCTTTCTAGAAATCCACGAAAACTTCACAGATTGAGGGCAGGTCGTTTTCAAAGTGTGGCTCTCGCCTCAGCACCGCGATCACTCGTCTTAAACGTTGCAAGAATTTCACGGAGTGATGGCGGCTCCTTTTCAGAATGTGGCTCTCGCCGTAGCGCCGGGCACTTTCGTTGTAAGAAAATACCAGAGGTTCACGGAGCCTGGCCAACGTACCAGGAGTTGTGCTTCGGAGCGGTGCATGATTGTCAAGGCGCACAAGTTAAGCTGACTCGCGGCGAAGAGGTCCGAATAATGGTGCTCTGGCACGGCTCAGGATCAACAAGACGCCCCAGTCAAGTGGATTCGCGGCGTTGGAGTCCCGAGAACTGTGTTTTGGCACGCGGGTCAGGATCTTCAAACGGTTTGGTTCCCAACGGGGCACTTCCCCCAGGTTGCCAACGGGGCACTTCCCCCAGTGGAAAGGAATCCTTGCACGGGCCGATGAAAAGGGAACTAGAAGAGCGGTTTATTCCAACATCGTTGATTACACTGGTCCTCATCCTCCTCTTCCTCCTCCTTTTCTTCCTCCTCCTCCTCCCCATCATCATCATCCTCATCATCATCCTCATCATCATCCTCATCATCATCATCATCATCATCATCATCATCATCATCATCATCATCATCATCATCATCATCATCATCATCATCATCATCATCATCGTCATCATCATTATAATCATGATCTTCATCATCATCGTCATCATCATCAGAATTATCATCAGAATCATCAGTATCATCATCATCTGTCCTCCTCTTACTGGAACCTCTCCCCCTCCCCTCCCCTCTCGCGAGCGGAAAAGAAAAACATCACCATATCCGCGGTCTTGCGGGCTGGGCTCCTGGGCCGCGCCCCCGCGGATACGGGGCGTTGTCTTGCGGATGCCCCACGCGGAATGCACCCCGGAATCCAGACTGCGAGGGCGCAGATACGGATACGCTCGCCGCTCGTGACCCTCTCCTCGGCGGCGAGCGGCCTTCTCGGCAGGCGGCGGGGCTGCCCGGAAGCCCTCCGGCCTTCTGTTCAGTTGTCTGCGTCGTCGGGCAGGGCTCGGAAAACCTACCAGCAGGCTGGAGGACTTCCGAGCCTTCTGAGAAGCCCCGCACTGAAACTCGCATAGGAAAGCGGATCCTGGTGTACACGGGACCCTGGTGTATACAGTCGTCGCTGTTTCCCCCCGGGAAACGGAGATCGGCAAGTGCGCACCCATGCCACCCCGACGTCGTCCCCGGCCCTCCGAGTCCTGGGATGGAAGAGCAGCCCGCCACCGGCAATGCATGTGCTCCAGCTTCCGATCTCACTGCCCCCCCGGGCGCCTCCTCCTCCTCCTCCTCCTCCTCCTCCTCCTGCTCCTCCTCCTCCACCCCCCGGCTGCCCGAGGCGGCCTCGGACGTGCGCTGGGAGCCTTCGGACTCCAGCTGGGCGGCGAACTCCTGGCAGCAGGTGATGGCCCCAGCCGCCGTGTCGCAGGCCTCGCGCACGGACTCCTGCGGGCGCGCGGCCCGCAACGACGACGACGAAGGCGGTGACGACGACGACGACGACGACGACGACGACGACGACGACGACGACGACGACGACGACGACGACGACGACGACGACGACGACGACGACGACGACGACGACGACGACGGCGGCGGCGGCGGCGGCGGCGGCGGCAGCGGCGCCGAGCGGCGGCATGGCGGGCAGCTCGGCGACGGCGACGACGACGGCGGCACGACGACGACGGCGGCGTTGGCGACGACGACGACGACGACGACGACGGCGGCGACGACGGCGGCGGCGGCGGCAAGGACAACGGCGACGACGGCGACGACGACGGCGGCGGCGGCGGCAGCGGCGACGGCGACGACGACGGCGACGACGGCGACGACGGCGGCGGCGGCGGCGACGATGACGACAGCGACGGCGGCGGCGGTGGCGGTGACGACAGCGGCGACGACGACGATGGACAGGAGGATGGGCGAGAGAGAGAGAGAGATAGAAAAAAAAAGAGGAGGGGGAGGAAGGGGAGGGGAGGACGCGTCCTCCCCTTCACCCCTTTGCCCACCTCCTCCCCTCCTCCGCCTCTTCGCCCTCCTCTCCCCCCTCCCCCTTCTCCCCCCTCCGCCTCTTCGCCCTCCTCTCAGATTGATTTTCCGCGCTGGGCTATCGAATGGCCGCGAGCCTCCAGGCGCGCGCACATTCTTGCCCCAAGCTGCCCCCAGGCTCCTGCCCAACTCTCCACATGGCCGCCCTTGAGCCGGAAAGCACCAGAAAGACACCATCGAGTAGTTTGCCGCGATCTGGTCGCTCGGCGCGGGGAGGTTGATGTCGCACCGCACTGGCATCAGTTAGAACCCTCCCCCGTGACACTCCATGCCCACCCGGGCTCCTCCTGCGCAAGCGATGCCTGACAATAACGCTTGCAGTTGGTCTTCATAGCGGCCTATCAACCACATGTCGTCGGCATACGTTCCTGGCCCTCCGCACACGCAAAAAGGTTTGCGCTGGCAGACAGTCGCGGGCTCGTCGGGCCCACTCGAACCCAGAGAATGGCGAATGCCGGAAGAAAAACTGAACCCCAGCAAGGGAAGGCTTCTGGCCTCCGCCATCCCAGATCTCAGGATCCTGAGCCCTGAGATGAGAGGCCTCCACAAATGAGCCCGAGTAGATGGGGTCGGAGGATCGCACCGCATCGCCGATACATCGACGATACATCGACGACACATCGGCGACACATCGGCGATGCATCGGCGATGCACGGGCGACACATCGGCGATACATCGGCGATGCACCGGCGACGACAGCAATGCATCGGCGCCATGAGCGTGAGGGAACTCTGGCTCGATATCGAGCCGCATGGCAGATGCATCGGCGATGCGGCCCGATACTCCGACCCCATCTACTCGGACCCCATCTGGGAAGCCTAGAGAGTGAGCAGGGACCGACCGTGTACCACGAAATGCTTTCAGAACAAAAGAATGCACTGAGAACGACACCAATGTCCTTAGAACCTACAGCCGGCGCGCTGACCTAGGACGGTCTGGGCCAGAAACGATATGCGAACACTTCGCGCAAACCACAGAAGGTCCTCAGAACATCCCCTGGTGGGACCACACGTGAGCATTTTCCTGCCCGGGGCTTCGGCACTGGGCCCGAGACAGGCGCCGCAAGCAGCCAAGACCCACTCCTCGGGGGGGGGGAGGGGGGGAAGGGGCACAAGGGCCCGCGCCGCTCGGCAAGACAGAGAACACGAAAACGATCACCCACCACAGGCAGCTCGGGACGCCGCGCCCCTGCTCGGCGAGGGCTGGCGGCGGCCAGGAGCCCGGCGCGCGCACGCGCTGGTGCCCGCCACGCTGCGCCAGCCTGTGCCGGCCCACCACAGAGCGCTGCGCGCGCCCTGGGGCGGCCGCCCCTGCGCGGCGAATTACTGGCACCCCAGCGGTGCGCACGGCGCCCACCCCCTCTCGCTGCCCCCGGCGCCGTGATCTCCTTCGCGGCGTGGCCCCCAGAAGTCTGCACCCCTTCCCGACCACGGGTTCTTCCTCCGGAGTCCTTCTGTTGGGCGGCCCCGAGGCCCGGGAGGGGCCCCCGGAGCCCGAAGACAGCGACGAGCCTCCCGTCGCGACTTTTGTCCCACAGCGCGAGGGGGTCTGGGCCCCTCGCTCCCATCCCCCCCCTCCGAGCTCCTCGGCGAGCTGACGCAGCCTGGCCTCGCTGGCGTCCATGCGCCGCCCGAAGGCCTGAAGCTCCTGCCGCTCGCGGGGGGGGGGGGGGGGCGAGGCCATGACGGCCCCAGGCGCCTCGAGGACCATCGGCAGCAGCAGCAGCAGCAGCAGCAGCAGCGGCGGCGGCGGCGGCAGCGGCGGCGGCAGCAGCGGCGGCACCACCAGCAGCACCAGCAGCGACGGCAGCGGCAACAGTAGAGGCCTCCCTAACGGGCTCCGAGCAGATGGGATCGGAGGCTCGCGCCGCATCGCCGATGCATCGGCGACGTTGGCGGTGCATCGGCGAAGCTGGCGTGGAGAAAATTGGGCTCCACATCGAGACGCATCGCCGATGCATCGTCGATGCAACGCGATCTTCCGACCCCATCTACACCGACCACCTTTAGGAGGCCTAGAGCAACAGCGGCGGCAGCAACAGCGGCAGGCGATCAGTTCAAAGCAGCCAGTTCAGGAACCTCCAAGGCAAGAGGGCTTGACAACCAGACGTGCACCGAAAGTTTGTTCAGGCGGAGCGGCAAGCGGTTCAGTTTTCGGCACTTGCTACCGCAGCGTCAGGCGGAAAAGGCCGCCCCACCACCATCATCATCACAGTCATCATCGTCATCATCGTCATCAGCATCATCATCATCATCATCATCATCATCATCATAATCATATTCATCATAATCATCATCATCCTCATCCTCATCCTCATCATCATCATCAGCAGCATCATCATCAGCATCACAATCATTATCACCATCAGCATCCTCATCCTCATCGGCATCCTCATCCTCATCCTCATCATCCACGTCCTGCTCCTAATCATCATCATCATCAGCATCATCATCACGTATCATCAACATCATCATCGTCAGCATCACCAGCAGTATCAACATGGGCATGGACAGCATCGATCGCCCTCGTCATCGTCATCATCATCAACAGCAGCATTATCATCATCATCATGACCACCACCACCACTACCATCACCATCATCACTATCACCGTCGCCATCACAATCATCGTCATCATCATGATCATCACCATCCTCCTCCTTCTCCTCCGCGTCATCATCGTCATCATCATCAGCATCCTCATCCTCATCCTCATCCTCATCATCATCATCGTCATCATCATCATCACAATCATTATCACCATCAGCATCCTCATCCTCATCGGCATCCTCATCCTCATCCTCATCATCCACGTCCTGCTCCTAATCATCATCATCATCAGCATCATCATCACGTATCATCAACATCATCATCGTCAGCATCACCAGCAGTATCAACATGGGCATGGACAGCATCGATCGTCCTCGTCATCGTCATCATCATCAACAGCAGCATTATCAGCATGTTGGGCTGCTCCCCAGGGCCAGATGATGCATGTGTGAGAAGACCGAAGGAGGCAGACGTGTCAGCACCACGTGGACGCCGGCTGCACGAGGCTTCGACTGAGCACCCGAGGCATGTCGGGTGGAACAAAAATTCAATCAAAGAGAGGAGAGGGAAAGAGGGAGGGAGGGCGGGAGAGTTTGAACCGACACAAATACGGCCGTTCTGCGCTGCAACACATGCTTCACTATGTAGAATATCCCAGCATGTTGGGCTGCTCCCCAGGGCCAAATGATGCATTTTTGAGAAGACCGAAGGAGGCAAACGTGTCAGCACCACGTGGACGCCGGCTGCACGAGGCTTCGACTGAGCACCCGCTCCCGAAAGGCGGAAATGACCGAAGGCCGCAGTTAGAAATGACGCACGACCTCCAACCAAAAACACAGAATAAACGAGCAGCTCAAGAGACACCCCACAGGTGAGCCAGACGTCTGGATTGGACGACATGGGCGCTCTCGATCATCTGTGCAGCCGCTGCCCGCGCAAGGGCGGGCGGATAGGAGGCGGCCAACGCGGTGTAATGGACACCGCCGGGGGCTCTGCCGCCAAGCACGAGGTGGGGGCGCTGAGACCTGGAGCACACCCGCCCGCACGGGCGACATTTGTGACAGATGTGATATCCTGACCCACCATGCCACGCACAAATACGGGTTGGCTTCTTCCAAGGAGTGCCAGATTGACACATATGACAGATGGAGGAGGAGAACGAGGGGAGGCGGGAAAGGGCAACGAGCCTTGGAGCCTGCCACATGAGAGAAGTTAAAGGGTTCTCCAAAAAGACTGGAATCCCGAGAGATGCGCACAGCCCAATCACCCTGCACGTGAAATGGAAGGAAGCGTTCCCGACTTTCAGTCGGGAAGCTTCGGCCGAGGAGAGGCCATCTATACCCATGGGACGCTCGGGGGACCTGAGAGGCTTGCGAAGGGCCCGAGTCCAGGACGTGCAAGGGGTGCCAAGCCACACCCCGATGACAGCATGGGACTTCACCCAGCCCGAGATTCTCCGCTGGAAGGTGAGGGACAGATGGTTCTCTGCAGGCCCGTTGAGAATATCAAGCGAAAGACAGGCGAATCCAGCACGGCGCAACTGTTGGCCGATGCGGCCGCGCCCAGCAGAGAGTTCGAAAAACAGGCAGCGCCTGCGCCGCCGAGCGCCTCTGAGAGCGCGCTCGAACTTCTGGGTGAGACGCTGCTCTACGACGCGGGGCGAGCCGAGCGACGCCGGGCCACGCGACCGCGCAGCGCTGCCTGCCGCTCGGTCGGCGCCTCGCGCAGACACGCCTGGAGGCGGGCAGGCACGGCGCCGGCCAGGGGCTGGGTCAGCAGCCCGCCCAGCAGGGCGCCAGCGAAGAGCGACTCCACCCGCCTCCCCAGCTTGAATACATCGACGCGCACCTGGCCCATCTTCGCCAGCAGCCTCGTCTCCTTCACGAACCGCTTCTTGGAGCTGGGGGCCTGCCACGGGCCCCGCCTCTGCGTCTCCGCGGGCCTTGAGCACTGCGGCCCCGCGGCTGGCGGGGGGCGGACCAGGTCCCGGCCCTTCAGGCGGAAACACTCGCACGGCCAGAGGTAGCGACTGCACGCCGGGGCCACCCCCAGAGCCGAGCTGGGAGGCACGGCGCAGGCCCGGTGGCCCCCGATCGCCAAGGCCGCCGCCTTGGGTAGCGGGCAGCGGGTCCGAGGAGGGGCCCGCCGCTTCCACGCCACGGCGCGGTGGCAGCTCCGAGGCGGCAAGCTCAAGGCAGCGCCCTGCACCTCCGGGATGAAGTACGCCCTCGCCTCCAGGGGCTGTGGGCCGGTGTCCGACGCTTTGCCCGACTCCAGCAGCGCGTTCCTGAAGTCGCCGAGGTTGCTGTCTAGCTGGGCCCAGGTGGCCAGGCCC
>CAUYUJ010008936.1:0-27500 GCA_963575745.1 Prorocentrum cordatum
ACGGCGCCGCTTCTTGTTTCATTACGTTCCCACCCCCCCCCTCTTGGGCCGCACATGCCGCCGGTGATGATTTGCATCCCCCCCTCTTGGACCCCCCCTTCTTGGTCGCCCCCGACGAGTGGGAGCGGGCGCGGGGGGAGGGAGAGAGCGAGAGAGTGTGAGAGAGAGATTGGAAAAAAGGGACAATCAATGAGCAGAGAGAGGGAGAGCTATACGTAGCACCCCGCAGATGCGGGTAAGAGTGAAGGGGCGGTGGGGACGTCGGCAGATTGCGCGCGGGTGGGTCGCGGATTGGGTCGCCGGTGGGTCGCGGGTTGGGTCGCAGTGTGGGTCGCGGGGTGGGTCGCGGGGTGGGTCGAGGGTGGGTCGCGGGTGGGACGACGACAACCAACAACAACAACAACAACAACAACAATCATTTTACCCGAACGCTCAGTGTTCTCCCCAGTGCCAGGGTTATCATGCGACGCCAGCCAATACCCCCACTTCGTGGGGGGGCAATGCAAGCTCTACCAAACATCCACGCGACTCTAGGGAACCACCCACACCCAGCTTCCCGCCCTATGACGTCAGGGCACTTCACTTCGTGGCGCGCGGACGATCGTGGATACTACACTGGCGTGGAGGACACACCCGCAGAGGTTGATCACTTGTTTGGGCCCCGCATGTGCCCCGCATCGTGCATTCGTTGCGCATGACATAGAGAGAGCAAGACAGAGAGAGAGAGAGAGCAAGACAGAGAGACAGAGAGAGAGAGAGAGAGAGCAAGACAGAGAGCCAGAGGAGAGAGAGATAGAAAGAGATTCGTCACATGTGTGAGGCAACCTGAGAAGATGTGGTACACGGTACACGTGAGATGTTACGCACTGCCAAGATAGTTGGTCACATTTTTGGGGCAATTTCCTGGGAAGGCGATTACACAAGTAGATGTGTTCATATGATAGATATGAAGCAGAGAAAAAGCGAGAGACATAGAGAAGGAGAGAGAGGAGTCGGTCACATCTTTAGGGCAACTTCCTGAGGGATGTGGGAGGACACAAGAGAGAAGGTATCGTTGTCCCGATGGTTGTCTTGATGGTTGCCCCGATGGTTGTCCTGATGGTTATGGTTGTCCCGATCGTTATCCCGATGCTTGTCCAAATGGTTGTCCCGATGGTTGTCCCGATGGTTGTCCCGATGGCTGTCCGTCTGCGATGCAATGTTGTCTGTTTCTGCTGTTATACAGTCCAAAGGATGACGCATGCATTGCTCATACTTTCTCCTGCTTTCGCAAACAGGTCCAGTCACACTATGAATATACACGAAGCATACTAAGGCGACTCGTCCTCTGCGACGTCGCGAATACGCTTGGGTACACGGCCGCCTGGCTGATGCAGGTGCGGGCCTGGCTGATACACGTGCGCTCCCAAATGGCCAATGATATTGCCGATACGCCTGCTGGCGGGAGAGCCGGGGCTCGCATACGGCAGTGCTAACGCGAGCACGTTGTGGACCTGCGGCGGCAAGGCCGGGTAATCGTGCATGTTCGGATACTCGTCGCTCTGACCAAAAGACCGCCATACGGGCAACCACCACCACTGGTCTTGACGCGGATACTTCATCTCTGGGCCGACCTCAGGGGATACGTTCCAAATGGCCATTTTCTGCGGGTCCGTACCCATGAAGGCCGCGTGATACGCAATGAATACGTCCAAGGTGGCGAGGGCCCTGTAGGAGAGGCCGGATACGATCTCCGCGTGAATGGGAATACCGAGCTGACCGAGCAAATACCGCATACTGCTATACACCCACTGGCCCGGGTGGACGAAGAGGTTGGCTTTCCAGGCGACGATACCACGCCCGGTGCATAGCGTGTCGAATACGTGCAGAAGGAAGCCAATGGGCTTCCCAAGCCTCTCATCCTGGAATACCGAGAAATTCCCGAATACCGCGTGCGCGTAGAAGAAGGCCTCGAAGTAAACCCAATCCGGCTCGGGGATGCCCCCCATACTGTGCTGGTAGTTCGGGTCGTTGTTCGTCTTCGACTGCCTCGTGGACATACCGCTCGATACGGCGAGGCATACGCCCTTGACACCCTCCCACACAATAGGGAAGAAGATACCGCACGCGAACCACCTCTCCGAGCCACACTGCTTGAGCCATTGCCGCGCATACGCCTCGTCGTTGGGTGGCGTGTGCCAGCGCTCCATACTGTAGCGCACTTCATCATCGCTTGGGTAATACTCGCCCGTCACGGGGTCGAGCCGACCGGCCATCTGGGAAGCCATACGGAAGGCCGGCAATATGGAGGTGAATACGATCTCGCGATATACAGTAAGCGGCTTGAGCAGAAACCGCTACGTACAAACAGAAACGAACCGCATACATGTGCCCAAATGCCAAAGTCCATACGACCGCACACGCAGAACACTCATGCGAGCGCCGTCGGCAAGACGAAGTCCGCCGCCGCACATGCGGCCAGAGCAGACATACTCACTTCATCTTTTCATTTGAATCCACAGGCCTCATAGACTTCCCCTGGGAACCCCCCAGACGCCCTCATAAACTTCCCCTGGGAATCGGGTCACAGACACTAAGACAATCGGGCCCTGGGACCCCCCCAGATACCCAGAGAGCTCTGGCGGCTGGGGCCGAAGGCCTAAAGAGAATACGTAACCACAGGGCCCTGGGAGGCCCTCCCAAGATCCCCAGATGGGTCTGGCGATTCCGTGGGAAAGCCCTCGGAGCACATATTACACGTGAGCCGTGTTGCACATGATACATATTGCACATGATACGTCTGCTAGCCATGGGACACATACACACCAGAGTTGGTCACATTTCTGGGGCATGTTTTGACACACATCCCCGTGTCATGTATGATACGTATAGCACATGACACGTATGATAGACATGAGAGCAAAAGAGGCTCACGCAGGCTGAGGCCGAGGCTGAGGGTGAAGCTGAAGCTGGAGCAGGCTGAGGCTGGGACACGCTGAGCTGATGCAGGCTGAGGCTGAGACAGGCTGAGGCCGACGCTGAGGCAGGCTGGTGCTGAGGCAGGCGGAGTCTGAGGCTGAGGACGATACGTCACCGTCGCCGTCGCCGTCGCCGTCGCCGTCGCCGCCGTCACCCTCGCCGTCGCCGCCGCCGCCTCCGTCGCCGTTGCCATACCCATGATTCTCGATGCACGTATATGTCATTACTGGTGGCTCTTCTTTCATACAGCTCTGCTTGACCCCAAAGTCTGCCACAATGCCCTATACAACTGAGCACCGCCCCTAGGGCTCAGCCACCAGCGCTTCCAACGTGGCTTTGGATACACGTCTGGTGATCCACCTTCCCTGCACTGTAATTCTTTGATACTCGCTGGCGCCGCGAGCGTGCGCTGCGGATACCAGCTCCCGGTACGTCCGTTTGCACGCACCGGTGCCTGAAGGCTGCAGCATACCTCGCTTCACGAGCAGAGCGAGCTTCTTCACCGTATGCGACTTCCCGCACTTGATACCCAGACCTTTGGCGGCCTTGACCAAGCCGCGGTACTGCTGCGAAGGCTGCCTCGCATACGTCTGCACCTTCTGTGTCAATACGCTGAGACAACTCGCAAGCACACGGAGCTCTGGAATACCGTCAGATTCTACCTTGGGACACAGACGGCGGCGACCGAGCTGATGCTTTGTGTGATGAGTGGTTTTTTGTTTTTGATTTGTGCAGGGTTGTTGTGTGTGATTTTGACGTGTGTTTTTTTTGATTTGGTGTTGTTGATTTGTTGATGATGATTGTTTTGAGTGATTTGTGATCCTTTTGGGGTGTTGATTTGATTGATTGATTTGATTTTGTGATATTGATTTGTTTGTTTTGATGTGATGATTGACCGAGCTGATACGCCACCTCGCAAGGTCCGCCGTCTGATACGCCACCTCCCGAGGTCCGCAGCACAGCAAGCGATACTCCCACGCAGCTGCGGATCGCCTCCAAAAGCTGAATTGTGTGACAACGCGTCGATACTAGCCCAGGCCGGACACGCGAAACGTTTGCCCGCACAGACTTGCTCTTGTCATACGCGTCAATGAGATACAAAACACCATGCAACGAATACCTGTTGATAGCCTGCCGCGTCTCGCAGAACAATACATACATGGTCGCGACGCTCACTTGAGACGTGCTGTTGAGAGCCTTCCTCATACGACCCAATGCTGTGGTCATTGTGTCGCAGGAAACCACGCCAAAATACGCGAGCTCCGCAGCAGCATGGCGCGCCCACTTCCGACACTGCCGCTTCAGAAACCACTGATGCAGCTCCTCGGTATACTCCGTAGGCGTGAAGCCCATGCAATACTCAACCATGTGCATAAAACACCTCATACAGTCCATGCTGTTATACTTACCGGCCATCTTCACCTTGTTCTTCTGCACGGCCACGGCCACGTAGTCCGGGATACTGTCCCCCATGGCCATGATGTCCGCGCTGGGGATACCGTCGCCACGGGGACGCTGAAGCCCCGATGCTAAGTGCGCCCACTTCTCCGCAAATGCGACAAGACGCCGTCGTATACGAACCCTGCGAAGTGCACGGATAAAGTGCAAGCCGGAATACTGAGTATGCAAGCCTTCTCGATGGGCTAAATACGAGCACCCTTTTTCTTTGCATACTGCGTCGCAGTGACGGACGAGTCCTAAACAGAAAGCATCGAAGTCGTGCACGAATACGCTCCACTGATCCAAAATGTAGTCGCATACGACAGGTACTCCTGCCTGCCCTCTGGTAAAACGCAGTAATACGAAAGACAGCAAGAAGAGATACCCCGCGGACTCCATGCCAAGGCTATACGTGGCCAAGAATACCCCCCTCTTGAGCCAAAGTGCCTATGAGGGAGGTGATGATGATGGTGGTGGTGATGATGGTGGGAGGGTAATGATGATGGTTTCAGGGAGTGCCCTCGGCGAGGCGCAGACTGCCTGTGAGGGCCCGAAGACGGCCAGTAACGGCCTGTGAAGTCCGCCGCCGCACATGCGACAAAGCCAGGCATACTGATATCACAGTTTTTGTAACCCCGAGAACTCATTGATATCCTATTTGTTTTTCTCTGGAAACCAACAATGTAGATGGTAGCTCTCATACACAGTGCCCATGATACGTATGCAGACCCGTGTAACACATGTCGCAGAGGCGTATACCAGACAAACAAAAGTTGCTCACATGTTTTGGGCAATGGCTCACATACTATGGTTACACACATGCATATTGCAAATGATATGTATGTTGACCATGACACAGAGAAGTTGGTCACATTTTTGGGGCAAATTGTGCTTCACATGCGGTGGATATGCGTATTGCCCAAGATACGTATGGGAAACATGAGGCACAGAAGTTGATCAATTTTGGAGATTTTGCCTCACAGCCACACTGCTTCTTACGCAGGATACACGTTGCACATGATACGTATGAGGGACAGAAGACAAAAGTTGGTCACATTTTTTGGGGCAAGTGTTGCCTCACAGTCACACTGCTTCTTACGTAGGATACAAATTGCACATGATACGTGTGTATGCGAGACAGAAGACAAAAGTTGGTTTTATGTTTGGGGCAAAGTTTGCCTCACAGCCACACTGCTTCTTACGAAAGTAGATATGAAACACGTGCGCACAAGAGTTGGTCACATTTTTGGGGCAAGTTTTGCCACACATGCACGTGTTGTGTATGATACTTATTACACACGAGACGTATGATAGACATGACACAGAGACCAAAGTTGGTCACATTTTGGGGGCAAATTTTGGGCTGAGGCTGAGGCTGAGGCTGAGGCATAGGCTGGCTGAGGCTGAGGCAGGCTGAGGCTGAAGCAGGCTGAGGCTGAGGCTGAGGCAGGCTGGGGCTGAGGCTGAGGCAGGCTGAGGTTGTAGTAGAGGATACGTATGGCACATGAGGCGTAGGACAGACATGGAAGACGCACAACAATTGGTCACAGTTTTGGGTTAGATTTTGGGACACATGTTATTATATATGATACATCTTGCAGAAGAAGTAGACATGAAACGCGTACACACAAGAGGTGGTCACATTTTTGAGGCCAGTTTTGCCACACATTCACATGTTATGTATGACACGCATTGCACACGAGACGTATGATAGACATGAGACAGAGACCAAAGTTGGTCACATTTTGGGGGCAAATTTTGGGCTGCGCTGAGGCCGAGGCTGAAGCAGAGGCAGGCTGAGGCTGAGGCAGGCTGAGGCTAAGGCTGAGGCTGAGGCCGAGGCAGGGCTGGGCTGAGGCTGAGGCAGGCTGAGGCTGAGGCTGGGGCAGGCTGAGGCCGAGGCTGAGGCCGAGGCTAAGGCTGAGGCAGGCTGGGGCTGAGGCAGAGGGTGCAGATGAAGCAGGCTGGCTGAGGCCGAGGCTGAGGCTGGTGCAGGCTGAAGCTGAGGCAGGCTGAGGCCGACGCTGAAGCAGCTGATGCCGAAGCAAGCCGACGCTCCGTTACCGTCGGCGTCGCCGTCGCCGTCGCCGCCGTCGCCATCACCCTCGCCGTCGCCGTCTCCGTCGCCGTCTCCGTCACCGTCGACGTCGCCGTCGCCGTCGCCGTCGCCGTCGCCGTCGCCGTCGGCGGCAGCCCGCTATGCCACACGGGACGTCGGAGCATACACCAACACACCAGAAGGTGACATGTTTCGGCCATTTTTTTTTGCCACTCCCCGCTCTTCATCTGGCACTACTCTGGCATACGTGCCGCCCGGGACGTCGGAGCATACACGAAGAAACCGAGACACTACTGTGGAATAGTAGCCTGGCATACCGTGCCCTCAAGCATCCCCGAAATCGTTGACGGCGCGGACCTCGCTCACCGCCTCCACGTCAATACCGTTGTGGCCCAACGAATGGCGAAGCTTCACACCGGCCTGGAACTCTTCAAGTGATACCTCGTGCTGCGATGGACCAACTCCGTGAAAGCTGTTGCCGTGATACCTGAAGCAGGTGGTAGCCCGATGATGGCATTGAGCCACAAAGGATAACCCCCCGCAACTTTGCCAATTGGCCATCATACGCACTCGCGAAAGTTTAGTCTTGTCGAGCCAGTCATACAGCTGCTTCGCATACTTGTCCAGCTCCGCTGGCGTCCTCCCGGTCGCCTGCACTTGCTCCTCCGTGCCGCTCGAACGCAGGAGAGCAGCACCCTTCTTCTCATACTGCTTTTTCGGAGCCAGGCAAAACTGCAAGGCCGGCAGGATCTAGTCAATCTCTTTGTACAACTCCTCATACAGCTGCGGCTTCAATACCGCCTCGTTGTTCTTCTTGACCGCAGGATCGTTTTGATACTCGCAGAAGGTCTTCATCGCGTGAATGAAACGGTTGATACCGACACCCCTCCGCTCCGGCTCCTTGCTGCACATCTCCGACATCCATACGGCCCCACTCTTCAGCGGCTCCTGCATCTGTGTCCATACCTGCTTGTCCGACAGCTTCGCGAACTTCGAAGGCCCGTATACGTTGAGCAACTGCGCGGGCGCCGTCTCGTATACCCTCAGCCACTCCCGCTTTTTCTGGTCCGTCGGCTTCTCCCCCCAGACTGGGACGCGGGGCCAGACTGGGACGCGGGCCAGACTGGGACGCCAGCGCGAAGTCTGGGCAACCGTCGAGCGCCATACGAAACCGGAGGGAATACACTTCCGAGTGGGCAGACTGGAACAGCCGTGCCAAATTTGAGAGTATATGGCTGCAGCTATCAACCGATACGTATAACACATAGTGCACACGGTGTGGTAGACTGGTGGTGATGATGATGATGATGGTGGCATGGACTTTGGGGGAGAGCCCTCGGCGAAGCGCAGACTGCGTGTGAGGGCCCGAAGACGGCCAATGACCGGCCCCAGAGAGCCTGTGATACCCCGAGGAAAGCCTGTGGTGGCCCCAAGACAGTGAAGTCCGCCGCCGCACATGCGACAAAGCCAGGCATACTGAACATTTTTTGATGCCCCCGAGACCTCATTGATGTCCTATTTGTTCTTCTATGGATATCCAAATTCGAAGTGTTAGATCTTATACACAGTGCACATGATATGCAGACCCGTCTCATACATGTTGCAGAGGAGTATACGAGACAAACCAAGTGTTAGTCACATTTTGGGGGCAACTTTTGGCTCACATGCTATGGTTACATATTACATATTGCACAGGATACGTATGTTGACCATTAGCCAGAGCGGTTGGTCACATTGTTGGGGCAAATTGTGGCTCACATGCAATGAGCGCGTATGTGCATATTGCAACTGGTACGTATGTTAGCCGTTAGACAGAGAAGTTCATCACATTTTTGGGGCAAATAGGCTTCACATGCAGTGATAATAATATACATGAAAAAAAAAAAAAACATGACGCAGACAAATTGGTCACATTTTTGGGGCAACTCCTGCCTCACACACTTTGGGTACAAATTTTGCCTCACATGCCGGTCGCTACGTATATGCATGTTGCAGATGTGGACAGACACAAAACCAAAAGTTGGTCACATTTTTGGGGCAAATTTTAGCTCACATGCTATGGAGTGGTTGCAATCATACATGTTTCAAATGATATCCCAGACATGGGAACAACATTGGGTCACATTTGTGGGCGCAGATTCTGACTCACATGCAATTGTTGAGAATACTACTCATTGCACATGATACTCATACAGTATTACACATGATGCGTATGGCAGACATGATACAGAGACACCGTGTGGTCACATTTTTGGGGCAAGTTGTTGCCGCCACGATGCTCGATGCAGATGATACATGCGGGCCCTGATTTTTTTGGTCGACGTCCAGCTCCATACGACATTGATCACTCCGGCGTCGCCGTGCCGCCGTATACCAGCAGCTCGCCGTTCTCGCCCCACACTTCTTCCCTCACTGGAAGCTCACTGCATACGCCCCTCTCCTCATACACTGGAGCATCGCCAGCCTCCGCACTGGCACCTGCAGCAAAGTCTGCAAGGGTACGCTTGCACTCTGTCTGGGATACATCTGCCGGATCCTCTGTGCTCACGAGGAAGTCCACGAGGTTGTTGCCCATGTCCATGGATACAACAGGGTCCGCGTCATACTCACCTTGATCTGCAAGAGCATACTCCATGCCTTTCCCCTCGTCGTCAGATGACGATACAGAGTCATGCCCGCGCTCCAAAATCTCGCCCTCCTGCTCGGGCCCAGCCGGCAGGAAGTCACTGCGGCGGAGCTTGCCGAATACATGGCAGCCCTCGCGAGACTTGAAGCGACTGCAGGCAACGTAGCCATACCCTCTCGTAGCCACTCTCTTCTTCTGCTCGAAGTATACACAGCCGTGAAAGAGATCCGCGCCCTGCGCTCGACGCACCGTGGTCGCATACCCGTAGCAGCAAGGCAGGAATACCTCTCCGTTCTCCTCGATGGGGTGCACAAATACCATGTTGCCCGTACCCACCAGCCTGGCTGTAAACACTGAGTGTCCACGAAGCGACTCGCATACCGTGGCCAACGCAAAACAAAAAAGTAAAAAAAAAAAATAAAAAGAGAAAAAAAAAAAAAAAAAAAAAAAAAAATCAAAAAAAAGCAAAAAAAAAAAAACAAAAAAAAAAAAAACAAAAAAAATAAAAAAAAAAAAAAAAAAAAAAAAAAAAAAAAAAAAAAAAAAAAAAGAAAAAAAAAAAAAAATAAAAAAAACAAAAAATAAAAAAAAAGCGAACTCGCATACCGTGGCCAACGCCCCATTCACAAATAAAAAAAAAAAAAATAAAATAAGCTCCCCGCCAGTTTGTCAAAGTTTCCGACTCAAAAACAGCGAAAATGAATGATCCAGAGAACAAGCAACCATAGGGTCAGATCTGGCCAGAATGCGTAAGTCGGACTTCGTGGTCGGGTCGCAATACCCACCCTTTTTCAGATCGGCCTCACTAATGCCGAGTAATGCCAGCGCCGCTCTGCATACCTCCGCCGAGCCCGCGTTCGTACACGTGAGCCAAGAAAACGGATGCCCTTTCTCCGCCGCCAACGCCATACCGCGCTCAACACAGTCCTCCAAGCACTCATGATGCCAGTGGCGGTCTCCAAAATACTCAGTCAAAACCCCTCGATCTGGCTGACACTCACGTATACGATTCAGGAAAACCAAGTGCTGCTTGTCAGCGGTGCGATACACAGTCTTCAAGTCGACCTTGTCCATTTGGTTGCAAAAGTGTTCGCACTGGCCCCCGCTCAATACTGGCTGCAACTGCTTAAAATCGGCCACGATAGCAGTGAAGGGTTTGTGCGGCTGCTCCCGCACCGAGGCAAAGAACCGCATCCATTCCTGGTCTTCATACTGGCTGCCTTCATCACAAAGAATCAAATCAATACTTCTCAAAGCCGAGGGTGGGGCCCAGCGGACCTTGCCGTCCTTGCCGGCCCTCTTATACTTCAAGACTCCTTGTATCGTGTCCACTCGGATATTCTCAATACCAGGTCTGTCGGGCAGCTTGGACTTGTACTGGTGCACGAGATACCCGGTGGGGCACGCGATCAAAACCTGAAGAGACTCACATGCCCAAATGGCCAGCTCCAACAATACTGCCGTCTTCCCACTGCCGGGCGGTCCAGAGATATACAAGAAACGCTTGCTGTTCTGCTTCTCCTCCTCGTCCTCCAGCGACACAGCCTTCTTGACCCGCTCGATGGCATCAGCCTGCTCTGGGCTCCACGTGCGCTGCTGATACTTCGGCCTGTTCAAGGTATCCCACTCCTGCCGAAGGCACTCATACTCTGGCGCGTTATTGCATCGAGAAACACGCTGATACAGCAGAAAATTCGCATGTTGCTTCTGCTCAAAGCAGCCGACACGCTCATCGCGCATACCGCGAAATTGCAGATCGCGTCGGGCCAGCGAGAGCAGATACTCGAATGCTGCCCTGTCATTGGCAAATACAGGCTCTCCTGCAGTATACTCAGAGCCGAATGTGAGTATCTGGCCATCATCGCCCACGTGGAATTTGAGATCACACGACGTCTCCACGATACCAACAGTGCCGGACCAATTCCAGGACATGAGATACTCGATCATGCCCACGAAATTCTTCATACTGTCCAGGTATTTGAACGTCCGAGGGAGTAATTGTGAAGCGTATACATGTGGCAGCATAGTCAGTGAATGCTGGCCCCAGAACCCGTCCGTCAGCTCGTACCAATACCTGCAGGCGACCACTTGCGTAGGTTCATACCTTTGATTATGTCGGCCACCACGAAAATGCACGCAGTGGTTGCAGGAATCATACTCCCTGCCACGGTGCCATACCAAGAAACTCTCCGATACGGGAACCCCTGCGACCAGCTGCTCCCTCTTCTCCTGAAGGTAAAAGCCATACATCCTTGAGGAAAAGTTACCCTGCCGCCCGTCGTAATTCACCATGGCTGCCGGCTGCGGTGGATACAGCAATGCATGAGAGTAGGACCGCTCAAACTCCGACAATTGCGCCAAACGGATGGCCACTTCCGGCAGGCACGGGCTGCTCTTGCTGAGCAAGCGATACGCGGTCAGCCAGGAGCTGTTCGCAGTCTTCTGCACATACTCGCCGAGCCCGACGTCGACGGCATCGTGGTCCTTCGCGACATACCCTGAAATGTAGTTGAGCCGGCCGTTGCCTATCTGAACATCTATCTCGGCGCAGAATACAAGCGAGAGGAACTTGACGAATGCCGACACGACAGCCGTCCCGGTGCGCCCCTGGAGATACTGCAACAGCCCAAAGCATACAACCCACGCGCAGATGTGCCAGTGCGGGGTGCCACGGCCTTGGTACTCGGTCTTCATACACCACTCGTAAACGATGAAGTACTTGTGGCCCCAGCGGTTCGCCAGGAACAGCCAGATACAGCGAACCAGGTAGTACATATGAAGTGACATCATATACGCACCAGCAAAAATACAGCGAAGGTACGGCTCCATGAAATACGGCCTCGGGAACTTCCACTCCGCGGGCGCGATGGTGATGAACAAGTTCGGAAACGCGCACAGCCAGACCAGTCCCCGAAGATTCCGGCAGTGTTGATACAGGGCCTCATAATTCTTCTCGTCGTAGCAGCGCACGAGCATGATACGCACAAGATCAGCGAGGGAGTCTTGCACAATCTCCCAATACCCCGCAGACGCCTGCGAGTCCCGAGACATGACATCCCCAGTGACGCCGAGGCTCTTGGCACGGACTTGTGCATTGAAATACTTGTTCGCCAAGTGCTTCTCGTGCAGGAAGAACGGCAGGTCCCGCTGCTCGCCATATACGCGGGCACTGGACAGCACCTTCCGAGTCCAAGACAGGCCGATGGATACCACACGGTTCGTGCTGTCCTGGGTCTCGGCATAGTAGTGCTCCATTATACCCGTATCTGTGAAGTCCGTGGTCGGGTACAAGACGGGATACATGGCACACTCGATACCTTTCATAACCACAAAGAGGTCGTAGGAGGACAGGTTCAAGGAGCTGCGGTTCTCGATACGGATCCTCTGGGACATCAGAAAGCTATTTTATTGATGTTGTTTTTTTGTTTGTCAGTTTTTTTGTTTGTTCTTTTTTTTTTCGGTTGGTCAACCTCGTGATCGTCTACGTCGCCGTCGATCTCGTCGTCATCGTTCGTCGTCGTCGTCGTCGTCGTCGTCGTCGTCGTCGTCGTCGTCGTCATCGTCGCCGTCGTCGTCGCCGTCGTTCTCGTCGTCGTCGTCGTCGTCGTCGTCTTGGTCGTCTTGGTCGTCGTCGTCGTCGTCGTCGTCGTCGTCGTCGTCGTCGTCGTCGT
This sequence comes from Prorocentrum cordatum, assembly GCA_963575745.1. Classification (NCBI taxonomy): domain Eukaryota; class Dinophyceae; order Prorocentrales; family Prorocentraceae; genus Prorocentrum; species Prorocentrum cordatum. The sequence continues at coordinate 12,755 of CAUYUJ010008936.1, forward strand.
CGTCGTCGTCGTGGTGGGAGCCCCTGCCCGCGCGGATCCTCTGTTCCGTCAGGAAGACGCGGTAATACTAGCTGTGCTCCCTCAAGAAGTGATACGCAGCCTTGCACCGGTCCGTAGGCAGACTCGCTTCGCAGACCAGGTCCTTCTTGAAATACGCGCGCGAGAGCCCCACCTTCTTCCAGTTGAACTGGTGCGCGGCGCCATACCGCTCCTGCTGCACGGAGGTCTTCAATACGACGATGCTCAGAGCACGACATTCGTCCACGGTCATCTCGTGCATACAGGGCCCAGTGGTGTGGTCCAGCGAAAACTGCCCAAAGGAATACCGAGGCCAGCTGATACACTCCTTTGCCTCGTAGCCCGACTTCGTGGCCAAGGGGATCCTATACAGCTCCGACGTCTTTGCTACCTTGAGGGCCTTGCCGTGGTTCTGCATACGCCGGTTGAACTTCTCGAGAGGGGTCTCTTTGCCAGAACAGCAAGGGCATGTGGCAACCACAGGCGTATACATGCCTGGCTTATACCACCATCTCGAAGATATACCAACTTGGCCACAGGCGTGCACCACCGGGTCGTGCGGTACTTGCCGACGTTACGCCGCCAGCATGTCTGGTTGCTCCGACGTGCTGCGGTCCTGATATACACGATTCGAGAAATACTCGTCATTAAAGAAGAACGAGCCGCAAGCCTCGCAAGCGGACCAACTCCCGTAGCACACCCAGAACGCAAAGTCCGTCAAATTATACTGCTTCTGGTAGGTGGCCTGGATACTGGTGAGTAATGACATGGACCAAGACTGTCGCAGAAATACCTCCTGGCACTTCAACATGGCATACGCAGCAACAAGACAAGCGTCCGCCGCCATTTTCGGGAATACTATGCAACGGTCAGCTGTCGCCACGCTGCAAGCTCTCGCATGCCAGCCGTGTTCTTTGTCGGAGATACACGCGTGCGCAGTCCTGGGCAGCACCTGGCCCTGGAAGGTCTTCTCGTAGGCCTCCAACGCAGGGCCTGGCAGCACATCCTTGTATACGAAGGCATCCGGATACTCGAGAGCCAACCTGGCATGCCGTTCGTGTTCTCCAAAAAATACCGCAAGATTGTGCAAAGGCACCAACTCTTCCGCCACGCCCAAGCGCTCACATAAGGATATACGCACAGTCTCCAGAGCAGATCTGGCCCGGGCGCGCAGAGAGGGAGCAACCCCCCAGGTGTGCCCGAGCTTGCTATCCAGAGAGACCAAGGAATACAAGAACTCCCACTCGTGCTGCTCCAGGTGGTCGCTGGTCCAGTATTCGCCACGCTGCTCCCGATAGCGACGATACGCTAGGAGCCGCTCGTCGTCCTGCAATCAACGAGATACTGCGCCAATAACTGCTTTTTCACCTCCTCGGCCGGGGCGCCCTTCTGCAGCTGCTCCAGGACAAACTCCCCGCATACGTGGCGATGTATGTCCTCAGCATTCTCCAGTAGCGCCAGCTGCTGAGAGGGCGCCTTCAGCCACGTCTGAAGGTGATGGCAATGGGAAAATACCCCGGTCTCCGCGCGATACTTGTCCACCAGCGCTCGCCCCCTCAAGCCTTCTACGTGATACCAGTACTGGAGGTCCCTGCGCGACAGCGCGTAGACGGCGGAATTGCCGTGTTTGGCACCGTCTCCGAGGCGATACCTGCCAAGCCACTCTCGACAGACATTCGGACCCGACTCATACCCCCAGGCCTTCAGACGCACCTGCATATTCCGGTAGTCGAGGCCAAGGCCCAGGTCGGAGACCTCCTCTCGATACCGCTTGCCGCATGCCGCCTCTAGAGCCTCCACCGTCATCAGCGTCATACGAACCACATCTGTGGAGGAAGAAGCTGCCGTGGCCTGCTGCTTGGATACGGGCTCCTCCGCGTCGACCGCGGCAGGCCGTTTGGCCACGCGGGCAGATCCGGCGGCGGCTGGCCGTTTCAATACACCGCCTGCGACCTGTGCCGCCGGGCGCTTCAATACACGCTTGGTGACGGCCTGGGCGGATGAAGCCGCCGCCTGCACGGAGGAGCCCACCGACGCATACACATCGCACCACTTTCTCAACACTGATCGGGACACCAAGACAGCTTTCCGTCGCATACGCAACACGGTATGCAACGTGTGGTACTTCAGCCCTGGATATACATCGCGCATGTGGTCACCAAGTGCCGCGTTGAGCTTTTCGGCCGTGTCGTACTGCAAAGGTCCAGAGTCAGGGTGATACTTCACGTACCATTGCCTCAAAACCATACCGCTGACAGCGACGGGAGGGTCGCTCTCCGAGAGAATCTGCGAGAGGACCTCCGCGGCGGCCTCGTCGGCGAAGCTCTCCCGATACTGATTGAGTCGAAGACGCTGGCCTATACATTCCTCCACAGCTTGGGCAGTATTCAATGCTCCCTTGGCGCCCCACTCCGTGCTGAGCCACTTCTGACATACCCTGGCGTCAGCAGATACAGATAAATGTCCCAGGAGCCACTGCTTCAAGACGGCCCCGTCAGTAGTCCCCTCGGGCATGTCTGTGCGAATACGTTCTCCATACCAGGTCTCCAGATGGCCAGCGTTCTGCACTTTGACAAGCGTCTCTTTGGAAGAATACTGCAGTAGCCACATCTTTGCGACCTGATCTGTCACATACAGTGGTGGATCCAACTGTCGGAGCGCCCCGCATAATTTGAAAGGTGTATTATACTCGATGCCCAGGTGGCGGATGGCAGAACCGTGCTGCTCCTCCAGCTCCTGGGCGCTAGAAATACTAACCTTGCCAGGCACAACCCGATACTTGCCCCACCAAGTCTTGCACGCCTGGTGACTGACCTGGATACCCTTTGCAACGAGCGCCTGATGCAAATAATACGGGCTCTCGCAGTCGGCCAAGGGAGGCCGCGACAGCTCCGGGCCATACTGCTCGTCAAGGGCTTTCGCCGTCAAAGCCATGGACCATCCAAGAACACAGGCGATACCTTGATCCGAGATGGCTACGGATGTGCCAGTGATCAGTCGGAGGCTTCCTGGGGCCGCTTGGGGTCCTCTTGGGGAAGGAGGGAAGCCTCCTGGCGCCGCTTGGGGTCCTCTTGAAGGGCTTTGGGGGGCTTCTTGGAACCATCTTGGGGCCTCTTGGGGGCTTATTGGATCCTCACGGCGGGCTCTTGGGGCCTCTTGAAGGCCTCCTGGGGCAACCTATGGCGCAACCAGTAGGGGGACGTTTTATTCTCGGCGGCCGAGGGCGCAACCTATGACGCAACCAATAGAGGGGCGTTTTATTCTCGGCGGCCGAGGGCGCAACATATGGCGCAACCGCAAGGGATTCTGGCCCCTGGCAGGCGCGCGAACCCCGTTGCAAGAGCGTGCGAAAGTAGCTCGCGCGAGCTCATGTAACATAAATGTTGGAAAACCATTGGTTTTTTGAGAACGGACAGCGCGCGCGGGTGGAAATTTTGAAAAGTCGTGCAGGTGTTTTTCGAGGACCTACGGTGCGATTCGTGTGATTTTATGATGCGCGGTGCTAAAATTCTTAAGAACCCAATGATTTTTGGAGATTTCGGCGTGCGCGCGCGAAGAAAAAACGAATATGTCCCGCATGGTATTATTTGACAGGGATGATGGCCCTGGCAGGTGCGCAAACGTTGTCGCAGAAGTTCGAAAAAGTTGCTCGCAAAAGCCCGTTTGACAGAATTGTTTAAAAAGTGTTGGTTTTCCTACGAATCCGCAAGAGCGCGCGGAAGAACATTTTGACAATTTTTTCTTAAAAAACCATTGGGTTTTGATGTTTTTATGTTAAAATCGCTACGAAACCTAAGGTTTTGGAAGGATTTCGTCTTGCGCGCACGAATGTCCACTTTACCTTATTTTTTGCAAGGGATTCTTGCAATTTGATCAAGTAAGAACAAGAATTTTCATTTTATAGTGTTTTTTGCAAGGGAAAACGGAGTACAACAAAAAACCGGATCCGGTAACAATCCACTTTTCTGAAGCTTTCGCGAAAAAATGATGAAAATGTAGCTGCGGCCTAGGCGCGGCGCAGAGGTCGCGCACCAGGGGTCCCAACAATAATAATTCTTTAGAAGGAATAATATTCAAAGGAAAACGAAAACTACACTTTGTGCGCCCCCACCACCCACTCCCTGCCAAAAACTTAGTTTGGATTGTGTTTGTTTTGTATATTGAGTTTTTCAGCTGCCGGTCGTTGGTTGGTTTGATTTGTTTTTTTCTTGTGTTTGTTTTTGGTTTTTTTTTCGCCCCTCGCAAGGATGCCACGCACATGGATCCTTTTTCGAACGAAGGGCAATGGCAAGACACGGATGCAGATAAGGCGGAGGAGCAGGTAGGAGGAGGAAGAGGAGGGGAAAAGAAGGAACGAACAGAGGAAGGAGAGACGGGAAGAGAGCGGTTCCATGTCAAACCCTTTGAGGACCGAACCGTTCGGTCCTGGGTGAGGGTGGGGCGCGTTCGGAACGCGCCCCACCCTCATCCAGTCTGTTGCTTTTCATCCTGTTTGACAGCCCAGAAGCCTGGCAAGAGCAACTCTCTTTCGCCGGTTTGTCCAGAACACGTGTAGCACACAGCGATCCGAATACTGCAATGAACAATTCCGTCAACAACACTTTCAACGATCTCTCGACCAATGCCATAAGCAATATATCCAACAAATTCCTGAACACCATCAATGAATATCTCGATCCGTACCTGGTCAATTTCACCATGGATACGAAACAACTGCGGACATCAGAACGGGGTATCTCGAACAAACACGGCGAGCGCAATATGTTACTCCTCCTCTCCCCCCACCACCTCCTCCGCCTCCTCCTCCTCCTCCTCCCCTTTCCTCCTCCTCCTCCTCCTCTTCCTCCTCTTTCCAGGTTTAAGTGCGTGTCGTGTCTGCGCCTCTAAAAGTCAAGTGCGTGTCGTTCCTGCGTCTGTGTTTCTAAGGTTAAATACGCGTCGTGCCTGTGTCTCTAAGGTGAAGTGCGTATCGTGCGTACCGTGCCTGTGTCTCTAAGTTTTAAGTGCGCGTCGTGCCTGTGTCTCTATGGTTAAATGCGTATCGTGCCTGTTGCTCTAAGGTTCAAATGCGTTTCGCGTCTGTGTCTTTAAGGTGTAAGTGCGCGCCGTGTCCGTGTCCCTAAGGTTTAAGTGCGTGTCGTGTAGGTGTCTCTAAGGCTGAAGTTGAAGTGCATCGTATGGTGTTTGAGGCATGGAATTCAAAAACGGAGGCTGGGCCACAGCCCCACCGGGACCACCGGGCCACAGAAAGTTGGGTGGCCAGGCATGGGAGCTTCATTTCAAGCCCACATGTTTTTCAAATTATGGTTTAATGGAATTCTAGTGCGGTTTAGTGGCCGTCAGTGCTTGAAAGTTGGACCCGCGTGCTTGGCTCGCACTCCTTTTCTGAAAACCGCCAGCACGGCCTTGGGCACAGGTCTGGCATGCGATCTGCTTCTTGCATTTCCCCTCACTATCCCTTCCAGTTCGGTGCGCGCCCCTCTCCGCGGCGGGTGCCAGCCTTGTCCCCGCCCCCCTCTCCCTCTCCGTTTTTTTCGTTGCTTCTCTCGCTCTCTCTCCCTCTCTCCTCTCTCTCTCTCTCTCTCTCTCTCTCTTTCTCTCTTTCTCTGTTTCTTTCTGGATATGTTCTCCCCTCTCTCTCTCTCTCTCTCTTTTTCCGTTGTCCTCGTGGCAGCGCACATGGGGGCGCGCGCGCATTGCATCGGAGTTGCGCCCGCATTCGCTTGGAACCCCCCCCTCTTCTCCCCCCTCTGGAAATCAGAGAGATTTGATCATCACGCGGAGGGGGGTGAGAAGGAGGAGGGGAGGAGAGGGAGAAGGAGGAGCAGGAAGAGGAGGGGGAGGAGGAGGAGGAGAATGATAATGAGGAGGAGGAGGAGGAGGAGGAGGAGGAGGAGGAGGAGGAGGAGGAGGGGGGGTCGAGTTCGCGGGCTTCCTTTTTTCCCTCGCTCATTGGGGCTCTGGTGTCCGCGCTGTTCCCTGGCATCCCCGCGTCGCTCTTTCGATGCTCGAAGGAAGAAGAGATGCTCATACCGCTACCCCTCGCCCGTTATCCTCTTTTTCGGTCTCCTGCGGGGCCCTCGTCGCCACCGTTGGATTCGCTTCGAAATCCCGATCAGAACGCGCCCCAGGAGAGGTCCGGGGAGCAGCGGCGTCGGTACTTCTTGGTTTCTCTAATTGCGTTCGCGCGGAACGTCAAAAGTGCACAGCGCGAGTGCAGAGCATCGGGGATCCGCGCGCCCTGGCGGGGCTCGAAGATCCGATGCTGGCCCCGATCACCCAGACATTCTTGCCAATTGGTCTGTGTCTGTATTTCGGGTCTTCTTTTTTCGACTTCCGACGGATCGATGTTTTCGAGCGTCAGTTTTCCTGCGGGCCGAGTCCCCGTTTCGAGCGAGCGGGTCATGTTTCGACCGTTCCCGGGCCCGAAAGCTGCCTCCAACGGCCCAAAACGCATGCCAATTTTAGAGCCGACATGTTCACGTCCCCGGGATTTTGGGAAAAGGAGCTCCGCGCTCCATGTCGATATTCGCCGGGGGCTCCATCACCCTTCGATGGGGGGGTGGGGGGGCGGAGGGCGGGGGGAGGATGGATGGGAGGGGCGGCGGGGGGGGGGAAGGGGTCAAGGCGTCTGGCGGCGTTCGGCGTTCTCTATGCTGCCGACGGCAAATGCCGCCCTGTTTGTCTGTTCGCCTACGCGGGGGACGGAAAAAGGGGGGGCGGCGATGGGGGAAGGGGAAAACGCGTCCGAAACAACATGTGGGACGCCACCTAAATGGGGCCCTCCGCCTCCCTGTTCGGGAAGGAGGGGCGGGGAAGACGAGGGGGAAGGAAGGGGGGGGGCGACTCGCGGGCCTTCTGTCGGTCGGCGAACCGAGGGGCTCGAGTGGCGACCTGCCGCGGCCTTGCGCGTGGCAACCCGCCGTGGTCTTGCAACGCGTCTGTCGCAGCAGCAGCGCGCGCGCGCAAGCGCGTCGAGCAGCTCGGCGCCCATGTTCGCGAGGATAATTTGGCCCTCCTCGCCCTCAGCCCCTTCCCCCCCCCTCTCGTTCGTCGCCCTCCGCCAAGGATGGCGGAGATCACCCGCTCGCGCCGACGGCGCGCCGTCGATTCCCCCTTGGCCCTGCGGCCCGAGCTCGCGACGTGGCCACGGCGGGCCGCCTTCGCGCGCCCGCCCGCCCGCCGACGCAGGGGGGCGCGTGGCCGGGTGGCCCATTGGCCGAGGAGTGCGCAGCGCGAGGTCCGCCAGCAAGAGACGCCGCCAGCGTTTCCAGGCGATGCAGATCTGTTGGCCGGTGCGGGGACATCGAGAGGGCGGGGGTGCCGCGCAGGTTGCGCTCCCTTCGTCGGCGCACCGCGCGCGGAGCCGCCCGTGCCGCGGTCCATCAACGAGGTCGCGGCCTGCCATTCTGCGACGTTGGCGCGGCGGCGGGCAATTTCGTTTCTCCCGCGGTCGGAGGGAGGCCCCGCCTTCCAGGGCGGGCAGGGGGGGGGTCGAAACGCTGCGTGTCCAGGCGTTTCGGCTGCATCGAAAGCGAAGCGCAGCGACTCGCCCAAGGTGCCCTTGTATCCCTTGTACTTTTGTTTCACCCATCCTCTGCCATATACCCTACATGTGGTGCCCCGATCAGGGCCTTGCATCATTTTTTGTCGGCACCTCTTTTCGCGTGAAACTTGTCGGAGGTGTTCCGCGGCGCCCTCGCCCCTCCGGAGCCCGCGCAGACGTGCGGGCCTGGACGTCGCGGCGGGCCGCCGAACGCGCCTGGCACCTCGGGGCGCCCGCCCAGGCGGAGCGGCGCGCATTGCAAACGCAGGTTCGCCCGAGACGTCGCCGAGAAGGGCCTTGCGCAGGCCGCGCGGGAGTTCGTCGGCGACTGGCGGCCCGCGGCGGTTCCCCCGCGAGGGCGGCGCTCGTCGCGGCGCCCTTTCGGCCCTCGCTGCGAGCGTTACCAGCGCTCCTCCTCCCCCCCTCCTGACTACTCACTGTTACGTTCCATTGCGTTCTCGCGAGATCCCCCCTGGCGCCCCAACGCAACCGCCCATTGCATATCAAACAACCTTATTAAGTTTCACTAAACCACTAAATCTCTTTAGATCTCACTAGATCTCAATATGTATATATTAATATATCATTGAATCCCAGTAAATATCACTGCATCTCATTAAATCTCAATAGACCTCAGTAGATTTCATGAGATAGCACTAAATTCCACTGAATCCTACCGGTCCCCAGTAGATCCCACCCAGACTGGGCCCTTCCTGCTTCCACTCCTCCTGCCGCCGGCCTGGCGGGGTCTACTGGGGTCCACTGGGGTTCAATTGGATTTATGAACATCTCATGAGATCTAGTGAACTTTAGCGATATTCAATTTAATGGGATTGAATGATAATCAGATTTAATGAGATCGGATGAGATTCACTGAGATGTAATGAGATTTAGTGAGATTTAATGAGATTTAATAAGGTTTCGCGAGATCTAGTGAGATTTAATGAGATTGAATGAGATTTAGGAAGATTTAGTATGTTTGAATAAGATTTGATGAGATTCGGTGGGATCTAATGAGATTTAGTGAGATTTAATATAGCACGATGAGATTCCTTGAATGGATTGAATTAGATGGAATGGGATGCGTAGTCAGGAGGGGCGGGGGGGGCCCCTGGCAGCGCTCGCAACGAAGGCCGGGGGGCGCCGCAACGAGCGCCGCCCTCGCGCGGGAACCGCTGCAGGCGACCAGTCGCCGACGAAATCCCGCGCGGCCTGCGCGAGGCCCTCCTCGGCGATGTTTCGGGCGAATCTGCGCGCTTCCAAAGCGTGCCGCCCCGCCCGGGCGGGCGCTCCGAGGTGCCAGCCGCGTTCGGCGGCCCGCCATAGCACCCAGGTCCGCAGGGCGAGAAATTCCTGCGCGGCCCCAGAGGGTCGGGGGCGCCGTCGAACGCCTCTGAGAAGTTTCGCGCGGCATGGAAGACGGACAAGAAAAATGCAAGGCCCCGATCGGCCTTGGACGCAAACGGCGCGGAACGGCGGGCCGCAACGTCGTCGATGGCCCATAGCGTGGAAGGCTCAGCGCACGGTGCACCGACGAAAGGAGCGCAACTTACGCGGCACCCCCGCCATCTACGCCCCCACGTCGACCCACAAATTTCCATCGCCTGGAGACGCCGGCGGTCTCTCCTGCGCCGGCGGATCTGGCGCTGCTCTCTTGACCACTCGGCCACGCGCCCTCTGCGCCGGCGGGAGGCGGGCGCGCGGGCGGCCCGCCACGGCCATGTCGAACTCGGACCGCAAGGCCAGGGGGAGTTGACTGCACGCCGTCAGCGCGAGCGGGTCATCTCCGCCATCCTTGGCGGACGGCGGCGACAGGTCGAGGGGGGGGCTGAAGACGAGGAGGAGGGCCAAGTGATCTTCGCGAACATCGGCGCCCAGCTGCTCGCCATGGTTGCGCGCCCGCGCTGCCGCGGCAAGCGCGCTGCAAGCCCGGGCGGGGCGCTCCTCGCAGGACCGCGGCAGGTCGCCACTCGAGCCCATCGGCTCGCCGACCGCCGACCGAAGGCTCACGAGTCTTCCCCGCCCCCCCTCCCCAACGGGCAAACGCGGGGCCCCGTGTGGGCGGCGCCCCGCGCGCTGCTTCGGGCGCGTTTTCCTGTCCCCCACCCCCGTCCGCCCTTTCTCTCCCCGCGTTGGCGAGCAGACAAATATAGCGGCACCGGCCGTCGGTGGCGAAGAGAACGCCGAACGCCGTCGGACGCCTTGAGCCATGCCCCCCCCCCCCTTCCCGCTCCCCCCCATCCCACCCCGCCCCCCGCTCGCCTTCGAAGAGCGATGAAGCCCTCGGCAAATGTCGACATGGAGCGCGGGGCCCCTGTCCCCCAAACCCGGGCATTCGAAAAGAATGGCTCTAAAATTGGCGCGTTGTTCCCGGCACTGGAGGCCGTTTTCGGGCCCCGGGACCGTCGAAACAGGGCTCGCTCGAAACGGAAACCTGACCCGCAGGAGAACCGATATTCGAAAATATCGGCCGTCGGACGTCAAACAGAGAATACCCGAAATACGGAGAAACGAATTGGCCAGGACTTTGGGCCGATCGGGGCCAGCGCCGGAGCCTCGAAGGCCCCGCCAGGGCGCGCGCATCGCCGATGCTCTGCGCACGCGATGCGCTCCGCACTCGTGCTGTGCACTCTTACCGCTCTGCGCGAGCGCGCCTGGGGAGACCAAGAAGTACCGACACCGCTGCTCCCCGGACCTGTCCCGGGGTGCGCTCTGACCAAGATTTTGAGGCGAGTCCGGCGGTGGGGGCCATGGCCTCGCAGGAGACCGAGAAAGGGGATAACGGGCGACGGTGCCCGTTTCTCCTCTGAGCATCGAAAAGGCGACGCGGGGATGCCAGGGGGCGCCGCGGACACCAAAGCCCCAATGAGGGAGGGAAGAAAAAGGAAGCCCGCGAGTTCGAACCCCCACCCACTTCCTCCTCCTCCTTCTTCTCCCCCCCCTTCTCACCCCCCTCGCCATCAGTATCACATCTCTCTCTCCCTCTCTGATTCCCAGAAGGGGGGGGCGGGGGGAATGTGCTTCCCCATGCGAATGCGGGCGCCGCTCCGACGCCTCGCGCGCTCGCTCGCATGCGCGTCGCCACGAAGACAACAGAAAGGAGGAGCGATATATATATATATATATATATATATACATACACATACATACATACATACATACATGTATATACTAGAACCATCGCGCACGCTCAGGTTCTAGCCCAGACCGGGGGCGCGCTAGAAGATCTTGGACAGCGCTATCAAGCACAGGCGCGTGACATAGTCGTGCCTCCTGAGGGCCTCTTGGGAACCTCTTGGGTCTTCGTGGGGGCATCTGAAGGGCTTCTGGGGGGTTCTCCGTGCTTCCTCAATTGGCTGTTGGAGCCCGGCGGCCCCGGCGGCGTCCCAGGAACGGTCTCAGGTTTTTGGACCGGAGGCCGCATGTAGACGTACATGAAGGTTTCTGGGGAAGCCTCTCAGAAGCCCGTTGGTGCCCTCTTGGGGGTCTCCTGGGGGCTTCCTGGGAACCTCGGGGGGCCTCTTGGAAGCCTCTTGGGGGGCCTCTGGAGGCCCTTTGGGGCCTGCCCAGGGCGTCTTGGGGGCCTCTTGGGGCCTCTTGGGGGTCTCTTAAAGGCATCTTGGGGGCCTCCTGGGGCGGGGGGCTGGAAGGTTCAGTTGGGTTTCCCGTCTTGGGCCCCTCTTGGGGCCCTTCGGGGACGCGTTTGGGCCGTCCTGGGCGCCTCCTGTCCTGGGCCCCTCTGGGGCCGTCTTGGGGCTCTCCTGTGGGCTTCGTGGGCCGTCTTGGGGCGGTCTAGGGAGAGTCTTAGGTCGTAAAGGACGGTACGAAGCGCCAAAAATCGAATATGGTAGAAACGTACGTTTTACGAAGGGAACGGGGCTATTTCTGCTTCCCGGGGCCGTCTGGGGGGATCTCTTGGAGGGGTCTTCGAGCGTCTTGGAGGCGTCTGGGGCGGTTCGAGACGCCTCTTGAGCCGCCGGAGACCGCTGGAGGTTGTCTTCAGGGTGGCTCTGGGCGGCCTTGGGCCGCCTGGACGGCCGTCTGGGCGCTCCGGGGGCCGACCTGGGGCCCGCCGGGGAGCGGGCTGGGCCCGACGTCCCCCCATTTGTTGTCGAGGCTGCGGCCCAGGGCCCCCAGGCCCAGTGCGTCGTTATATGTATATATACACATACATATATATAAATATATATATATATTTATATATATATATATATATATATATATGCTGCTCGCCCCCCCCCCCCCCCACATGATCATACACATTCTCCCATCATCCCTCCAGTCATCATAACCCGTTCTTTCCTCCTGTTTTTCTTCATGATGGCTTGCTACGTTGCAAACCGCAATTCCGTCGATTGCAATCCAAACACTTCAGCGCGAAGCGACTTCAGTCTTTCGCGGCGCATTGCAATCCAATCTCACCATCTCATGTTTATGATGCCCCTCCTCCTCCTCCTCCTCCTCAGCATCCTACTCCTTCTCAACCTCAAGCTCCCCCTCCCTCTCTTTCTCTTTCTCATCTTTCTTCTTTGAAGTTTTCTCCACCTTCTCCTCATAATTGTCCTCTCCTCCTCGTCCTCCTCTTCCTCCTCCTCCTCGATACCAAACGCCTTGTCCTCCTCGTCCTCCTCCTCATTTTCCTCCTCTACCGTCTCCCAATCCTCCTCCACATCCTCTTCCTCCTTATGTTTGTCTTCTTCCCCCTCCGCTTCAAAATCAAATGCATTGGCCTCAACTCTTCTCTTCCTCCTCCTCTTCCTTCTCCTTCCCCTCGTCCTCCTCATTCTATGAATCCTCATCCACTTCTTCCTCATGTTTGTCCTCATCATTCTCCTCCTCCTACCCCCTCTCACTTTCAAACTCCTTGTCCTCCTCTTCCTCCTCCTCCTCCTCCTCCTTGTCCTCTTCATCTTCCTTCTCTGAATCCTCCTCCATATCCTCTTCGGCATGTTGTCCTCCTCCTATTCCGATTCCGCAAATTTAAACTCATTGTCCTCTTCCTGCTTCTCTTCCCCTCCTCCTTCTTTAAATTCTCCTCAAGCTCTCCCTCATGTTTGTCCTCCTCATCAGAATCCTCCTACTATTCTTCCTTCTCCTCCTTCTCTGAATCCTCATTCACCTCTTCCTCCTCCTCTTTCTCCTCCTCCTCCCAATGTTTGTCCTCCTGCTCATCGTCTCCTCCTCCTCCCCCTCCACCACCTCCTCCTCCACCTTCTCCTCCAAACCATATTTGCCCTACTCCTGAAAATTGAGCCCCTTGTTCTCCTCCTCCTCCTCCGCGTCATCTGGTGAATGCCGAGCTCCAGTGGCACCAGCCATAGTTGAGCAACATCCTCCCCCATTTTCCACCGCCTCTTCCTAGCTGTGGAGCGGCGTTCACAACAAGTTTTGTGAATAATGATTCGTAGCGGAAGGTTGCTCGCAAGGTTTGTTGTGGAGTTGCATTCGCAATTAGATTGGAGGGTAACGCCTCGAAGTGGAGAGGAGGGGGCTGAGTGATCAGGAGCCGTAGCAGCAGGAGGAGTAGGAGGAGGAAGAAGAGGAGGGTGAGGAGCATGACGAAGGTGAGGAGCAACACCTTACTCACAAAACTAGATGTGGAGCGGCGTCCACAGCTAGTTTTGCGAGTAATGTTTCGTAGCAGGAGGCTGCTCACAAAACTGGTTGTGGAGCTGCGTTCACAACTAGATTTGCGAGTGACGCCACGAAGCGGAGAGGTGGGGGTAGAGTGAAGAAACGAAGGAGGAGGAAGGGGGGAGGAGCAGGAGGAGCATGAGGAGGAAGAAGAGGAGGGTGAGGAGCATGACGAAGGTGAGGAGCAACACCTTACTCACAAAACTAGGTGTGGAGCGGCGTTCACATTTAGATTTGCGAGTAATGTCTCTTATCAAGAGGCTGCTCGCAAAACTGGTTGCGGAGCTGCGTTCGCAACTAGATTTGTGAGTGACGCCATGAAGCGGAGAGGTGGGGTTGAGTGAAGAAAAGAAGGAGGAGGAAGGATGGGGAGGAGCAGGAGGAGTAGGAGGAGGAAGAAGAGGAGGGTGAGGAGCATGACGAGGGTGAGGAGGAAGACATCACTCACAAAACTAGGTGTGGAGCGGCGTTCACAGCTAGTTTTGCGAGTAATGTTTCGTAGCAGGAGGCTGCTCGCAGAACTGATTGGGGAGCTGCGTTCACAACTAGATTTGTGAGTGACGCCACGAAGCGGAGAGGTGGGGGTAAAGTGAAGAAAAGAAGGAGGAGGGGGGAGGAGCAGCAGGAGTAGGAGGAGGAAGAAGAGGAGGGTGAAGAGCATGACGAAGGTGAGGAGCAACACCTTACTCACAAAACTAGGTGTGGAGCGGCGTTCACAGCTAGTTTTGCGAGTAATGTTTCGTAGCAGGAGGCTGCTCGCAGAACTGATTGGGGAGCTGCGTTCACAACTAGATTTGCGAGTGACGCCACGAAGCGGGGAGGTGGGGGTAAAGTGAAGAAAAGAAGGAGGAGGGGGGAGGAGCAGCAGGAGTAGGAGGAGGAAGAAGAGGAGGGTGAGGAGCATGACGAAGGTGAGGAGCAACACCTTACTCACAAAACTAGGTGTGGAGCGGCGTTCACAGCTAGTTTTGCGAGTAATGTTTCGTAGCAGGAGGCTGCTCACAAAACTGGTTGTGGAGCTGCGTTCATAACTAGATTTGCGAGTGACGCCACGAAGCGGAGAGGTGGGGGTAGAGTGAAGAAACGAAGGAGGAGGGGGAGGAGCAGGAGGAGTAGGAGGAGGAAGAAGAGGAGGGTGAGGAGCATGACGAAGGTGAGGAGCAACACCTTACTCACAAAACTAGGTGTGGAGCGGCGTTCACATTTAGATTTGCGAGTAATGTCTCTTATCAGGAGGCTGCTCGCAAAACTGGTTGCGGAGCTGCGTTCGCAACTAGATTTGTGAGTGACGCCATGAAGCGGAGAGGTGGGGTTGAGTGAAGAAAAGAAGGAGGAGGAAGGATGGGGAGGAGCAGGAGGAGTAGGAGGAGGAAGAAGAGGAGGGTGAGGAGCATGACGAGGGTGAGGAGGAAGACATCACTCACAAAACTAGGTGTGGAGCGGCGTTCACAGCTAGTTTTGCGAGTAATGTTTCGTAGCAGGAGGCTGCTCGCAGAACTGATTGGGGAGCTGCGTTCACAACTGACGGGGGGCAGCCGACGGCCAACG
>CAUYUJ010008936.1:32500-59822 GCA_963575745.1 Prorocentrum cordatum
CATGCCAAGAATGCGCGACACCTCCACTTCCTCATCGCCCCCATTTCTCCTCCTCCCACGCAACAGCCCGACAGGCTCGCCGAACGAGCGCCACACCTGGGAAGCTGAGGACTGCACCCTCCGTCCGAGAGGGAGAGAGAGCAGTCGTTGACGGCCGCCTGGCCGTGGCACTCCGCTCGACAGCGCTCCCCTCCCTCGACTCTTCTCGGCGGCGAGCGCGGGGGGGGAAGTGAGAAGGAGAAGGCCTTCTCAGCTCAGAAGGCCCGGAAGTCCCCAGGCCTTCTGAGAAGTGTTCTGAGCCACCCCTGACGACACAACAGAAACCTCTCAGACGGCGCGGGCGCTTCTGAGAAGTCCCCCACCGCCTTCTAAGAGGGCCTCCTCCTTCTCACTCCCCCCCCCGCTCGCCGCCGATCACCCCCCTCGACATCCGCTGCGGCAGAGGCAGCTTGAAAAGGCTCCCGCCCGCACGGTCGGGACGGAAGGCGTGCGAGGCCCCGAGGAAAATTGCTGGGCCGAAGTCCATCTGACCCTCGCGGGCGGGAAGGGGCATACAGTGGAGGCCAGTCCACAAGAAACCCAACCCTGAGACCCCAGGACGTCCATTAATCCTTGGTGTGGGAACGTCACGCTCTCCATGCATTCCATCTCAAAACCATCGAAACCAAAGAAACCCAGGGCACCCTGAAGGCAAGCATGGCGTTTCTTGGCACGGGCCTCCACCGCAAGGGAACCTGAAAGTCCCCGGCACCCACCACCTCCGCCCCCTCCTCGGACCTCGGGTGCGCCGAAGTGGGGCTCGGCGCAGGGTGGCCCGAGACATGTGCGCAGCCGAGGGGGCGGGGGGGCCGGGGACGCATGGAAAGCAGAAGCGGCCATGCAATCCGGCAGATGTCATAGCCTCCGCAACGATACCCACGCCCACACACACACACACACACACACACACACCGATTCCTCACCCCTCTCTTCAAGGACTCCCAACTTCGCGCTTCGCGCTCCGCGAAGCGCGAAGCGCGAAGCGCGAAGCGCGAATGACTTCGCGCTCTCGCGCCGCCCCCCTAACGGGAGGAAAGGAGGACGTGGAGGAGGGGGAGAAGGACCGAGGACCGCGAAGCGCGAATAACTTCGCGCCCTCGTGGGAGCCCTTGCTCTTCGACGCTCCCGAAGATCCTCTCCCGCCCCTACCGTCCATCCCACCAGGACACCTGGCCTGCCCGGAAAGCCCCTTGCTGCGCCGCGACCGCCCGGGAGAATCCACCCCACGCCCCCGGCCAGAGGCCCGACAGGGGAGCGCGGGAGAGGAAGGCGGCAGGCGGCGGCGAAGAGGCGTGCCCACGGATGGGCATGCCCGAACTGGGCAAGGAAAAAAACGGGTGCGACGCCCAGCAGCAGATGCTGTCGCAGACCAGCAGCGGCCGCTCTTCGGCAGGCGACTTTGGGTCTCGAGTGGACAGACACCACTGGCAACCCCGACAGCGAGTCCTGCTCACAGTGAGCAGGGCTGCTGTCGGTCTTGGTCCCCAGTCCCTCCACACCCTCTCAGACCGATCCAAACTGAGTTCACTACGCCGCGGCCAGGGTCGGGGCCTCCTCCTCCTGGATGCCAAGGAGCTTGGACTGCTTGCTGTCTCCGCTCTTCATCCGCTGGAAGCCCTCGCTGGCGCCGCTCAGCTGCCGCTCAAACTGCGCCTCCAAGGCCGCCGACTCCTTGATCGTCTCCTTCTGAGAGTGGACGAAGATGCCATGAGCGATTGCGAGGCCGCAGTAGAGGACCGAAGGCATGAGAAGCGTGAAGAGCTCGAGTGCATTGTACGAGATAGTCCCCACAAGTGCGCCTCCGATGAACCCGACAAGCAGGAGAGTCATGAGAACCACCTTGTTTCTGTCCGCGGTGTGCTCCTCCAAGTCTTCAGGCGAATAATTGCTGAAGGACAGGCGCTTCTTTACAAATCTCGAGACGATTCGGCCCGCGGACAGGCCGAGGTCGGTGCCCGTCCCCGTCATGTGGGTCGTGCGGATGACGTTGCCGCTCCAAGACGAGCAGAGTCCGTTCTGGAGGCCGCAACCGAGGGCCAGAAGGTGCGCGCCAAGCTTGCCGTAACCAGTCAGGAAGATCGGCATGGCCATGATGAACGCAAGCATCATGAGGGCGGTCGAGTAGGGCGCAGTGCCGACTTTGAGAGTTGCCTTGGGAATGAGCAAGCCGCACAATATCGATCCGACAATGAAGTCAAGGACGAGCAACGCTGGGGTGTCCACATCCCCGTCTTGCAGCTCAAATTGACGGAGCCCGATCGCCGTGGAAGAGCCAGAGACGTGGCTGACGTAGTATGCGAACTTCGCGAATGCCACAGCGTTGACCATTCCAGCGCAAATCGCCAAGGTAAAACCGCTCACGTGCACACCGAGCTTCTCTCTGCTGTCGATGCTTACCGCATCCAATACGTTAAGCCTTTCCGCGAGCGCGGCGCGGAAATGCCGGCTGTCGAGCGCTTCGCCAATAGACCCCAACGCCTCGTCACTGACCATCATTGACTGAGAGCGGACCATGGTGAAGCCGGTCATCTTTGCGCAAAGCAACTCACTGTCAGTTTGGCGGGCCTTCCCACACTGTTGGGCGAGTAAGTGGCACAGCGACTCACTGGATTCAGCGGAAGCTTGAGCCAAAGCAGCTATGTATGTAATGTTTGTCGCTTTCGCATGTGCTCACGAAAGTATGAAAGCGTCAATGTTACATGGCTGGCATATGGGCCTCACACTGCTGGATGTGCCTTACTTGCATTGGCTCTCGATGTGTTCAGCGAGTTCATGGAATGAGTGCGTATTCTGTAGATTGCGCCCATGTGCACATGCCTGCACATCTGATTGTGACGATTATAACGATTATGAACAATAGTCCGTACTTTACGCGAGCTGTCAATGCATCCTGGTTGTGTCTCTTTTGTGCGCATGCTGTCCGTATGCTTGTGGGGCCCCGCGGCCGCGGACGTGCAGGGCTGGCGGGCGGCCCTGAAGGCTGCCCACCCCGACTCGGGCGTGGGCCCTGCAAGGGCGCGAGGAGCTCCTCGCGAGAAACTCTCGCGCGGTGCGGTGACTGGGCGGTCGGTGAAATCCGCCGACCCTGTCGGCGTGTGGAAGAGGCTGTTCCGTTTGACTCGTCGTTATCGTCGTGCTCGTTGTCGTTGTCGTCGTCGAGCAGGGTGTGGTCGTGGTTGTCGCCGCCATGCAGGGTCGGCGGCACCGGCCATGAGGCCTTCGCAGTATGACACGTAGTACCAAGTATCCACGTATGTTTACTGGCGCAGGCCGATTGCGAGGAACTGCTGCGCTGGATTACCCGTCCTGGGCACGGGCACATGAGGGGAATGCGCGGGGGCCGCCCGGGCTGCGCCGCGGCCCTCAGCCCGATCAGTTCGGCCGACGTCGGCGCCTCTGGACATTCGGCGACCCGCGGTGCTCCCGCTCCACCTCCTCCTCTTCCTCCTCCTCCGCCTCCTCCTCCTCGTCTGCATCATCCTCCACCCTGGTCTTGTCCTCCGCCGCCTCCTTCACCACTCGACCCACCGCTCAGTCACTCTGCATCTCAAAGCAGAAGACAGTCGGGCAGCGCGCCAGTAGCCCGAGTGCACCGCGGTCGTGTGGATCAGGCCCGCGACAAGGAACGCCCCGATGACGGCCACGTGCGTGCCACAGAGCATCTGCGATGGGGAGCGAGACAGAGAGAGGGATATGTGTTCCAGGGTCTGGGCCCCCCCCTCATGCTGATGCCATCGCCCCCCCCCCCCCGCAATGGTCCCCCCCCTGTGGGTGTGGTGTGGTACTGTGGGTGACGGTGTGGTGTGTGTTGCGTGGCACTGTGGTGATCCAGGAGAGCTCCGGAAATCAGCATCGTCGCCGCCGCCGCCGCCGCCGTCGTCGGAGGGCTCCGAAGGTCGGCGCCGCCGCCGCCGCCGCCGCCGCCGTCGCCGCCGTCGGAGGGCTCCGAAAGTCGGCGCCGCCACCGCCGCCGTCGTCGTTGTAGTCGTCGCCGTCGTCGCCGTCGTCGTCGTCGCCGTCGCCGCCGTCGTCGCCGTCGTCGTCGTCGTCGTCCCCCCCCTCATCCCATCAGGGGGGGGGGGCCGTGGAGCCCTGGGGCAAGTCCGTTTCTGGGGGGGGGGCCGTGGGCCCAGAGCCAGGGATCATATATGGAGAGAGCGAGGGGAAACAGACAGAGGGAGCGAAGGAACGAGAGAGACGGCCCGAAGGCGCGCGGGGGTCCACCGCGCCGGCGCCCCACGGACAAATGGCGGGCGCACCGAGCCCCCGTGGCCGGGGCGCGGCACGGCAGCGGGGGACGGGGCGGGAAGACGGCCCCACGGCGCACGACGGGGCGCGCGGCAGCAGGGCGGCACCGCGACCCCGAGCGAGGCGCCAGCGCGACCCGGGGGGAGCCGCGGGCCGGGGCTCGTGCTGCCTCCTCGGGGAACCCTCGTCGGTTCCGTCGCGCCCCTGCCCGCGTCGAGGCCGCCTATCGAGCCCCCCGCGGGGCTCGAGAAGCGGCACCAGCTTCTTTGGGGAGGGGCGGGCCAGGGCTCAGGACGATGCAGCCGGCGCAGATGCGGGCGACGGGGGCGTGGCGCAGCCAGGGAGGCGGGGGAGAGCCTCCGAGCGGCGCCGTGGCGAGGCGCGGGCCCGGGCGCGGCGGCACCGCCCCCCCGCCGCACACGGCACGCACCCAGGGGGGCTCGGCGAGGCGCAGCCGGTCAGGCAGCGCCGCCGAGTCGGGACGGCAGTCTGGGTGGAAGGCACCAGGGCGCCGGCGAGAGGACAGGACAGGACAGGACAGGACAGGATGCAGCGCTGCGGGTGGTCCCGCGCCCGTGCCCCTTGAGGGCGGGCGCCGGCGAGAGGAGGGAGCGAGAAGGGGAGCCAGAGAAGGAGAGAGAGAGAGAGGGAGAAGGAGTGGGAGAAAGAGAGAGAGAGAGAGACCACATCAGGACGACCCTGACCGCGGGGATGGAGGGGGCGAGCGCCATGGCGTCATTTCGCTGCATCCTTCGGAAGCTGAATTCGCACAAGCACGCCATGCCATTCTATCTCGAGAGTCCGAGAGCAACAACCATGGGGGAGGGCGAGGCCCCAAAGAGCCGACCAGTTGCTGAGGGATCCTCCTCCTCCTCCTCCTCCTCCTCCTCCTCCTCCCTCCCTCCCTCCCTCCCTCCCTCCCTCCCTCCCTCCCTCCCGGCCCAATGTCCATATTCGGGATCTCGCGGAGGAGGATTGCTGGCCCACGATTCCATTATATGGTTGCTGTGGTGGAGAACTCGCCGCAGATTGGTTACTCGAAAACTAGCCATACGATGCGACGCGGATGTGTATGGCAAGGCGGACGCTTCGTCCCCATTGTCATGCCACAAAGATGGTACGGGTCAGAATAGAGCAGACCGATACAAGTCGATCCCCTACCGACGGCCTCTACGACCGAGGTCGCTCTCGACGAGGGCAACCAGCTTTGAGTCAAGGCGTCGGGGTGCTCATACTGAAAACCACTTCACTTCGATGAGGGTACAGTCAACCCGTATCATGAGGATGCGCGGTAAGGATGCTAGGGCCTTGGAGGCCATGTTAACGTTGTTCGAACGAGGCTGGCCAGTGAAAGCCGCTAAGGCTGAGCCGAAGGGGCAAGGATACAAGGGCACCATTGGGAAGGTTGCCCGTCCTGACTGTGCGGATTGACGGTAGCCCTCCTGTGCGCAGCGCGGCGCCGTCGTCCACCGATGTGACTCCTTGGGCGCGCAACGATGGGCCACTGCAGACGATCGGGCTGCCTGGAGCCGCGATAAAGATCTTCGGCGACGAGCCCACATTTCCTACGGGGAGGGGTTTACATCTGCGTCTTATTAATTCATCCCACCAGACCTCCAGGGCGTGAGTAGTCTAGGGCGCTTCCTTCGGGGAGGGATCTTCGCCTGCTCCTTACCAGTAGACACCCCCCAACCGGCGACGAACCAGTGGCAACACTGGCATCCCCGCCATCCCCCTTGAACCAAAAACCCTGGCGCAGGACCGAACCAGATGCGGCTGCAGGTATCGCGTGCAAGTGAAGACCTTCGGCCGCCGGGGCCTCTGGTGAAGCTCCCTGTGAGGCCACGGAACGTGTGGATCGGGTGCGGGTGCGTCACGTGGACGCTGCCGAGGGAGCCTCTGGTGGAGCTCCCTCCGGGGCCACGAGGCGTGTGAGGAGTGTGCCGACTGGGGTGCGGATGCGCCATGCGGACGCTGCCGCATGGGTCCACGAAACGTGTGAGGGGTGTGCCGAATCTGGTGCGGGTACGCCATGCGGAAGCTGCCGTTGGAGCCTTCGGTGGAGCTCCCCGTGGGGTCACGAAAGGTGTGAGAGGTGTACCGAAGAGGTTGGCATGCGAAGGGCAGAGGCAAGGATGGGAGGAGGAGGAGGAGGAGGAGGAGGAGGAGGAGGAGGAGGAGAAGGAGGAGGGGGAGGGGCAATGCCCTGAAATTATTCAGGTTCAGTGTTCGATCAGAGACCCCTGATTGAGAGCAGCGATCCAGCTTTGGCGCCGAAGACCGCCAGAAACCGCCGAGAACCACCAAAAACCGCCGAAGACCGTCACAGAACCGCAAGAAGCCAAATATTGTCATAAGGCCGCCGAAGATGGGCCAACGCCAATGAGTCAACAAGGGGTCCATGGCCGAGTCCGTAATACAAGCATGTTGCCATGCTCGGAGGATATGGTAGTGCTCTTTTCTCACGGGTCCTATGCGATCATGCTCGGACGCCCTGACAGTCTGCAGTTCCATTTCGATCAGAGGTGAGTTCGGGATATATCCAGCCGGCAAATTCCGACACCGTGCCAGGGCGGCAGCGCAGCGTTTATGAGAGTTGGCTGACGACGCATCTTGAAGTTTCTCTACGGCATCTTGAGGGCCTCTCGGGAGCCTTTGAGGTCCGTTTGGGAGGCCTCTGGTGGTCTGTAGGGGGACCTCTGGGAGGCCTCCTGGGAGTCTCTTGGGCCTCTCTGGGGCGTCTCGGGTGCCTCTTAAGGGCGTCTCAGGGGCCTCTTAGGGGCCTCTTTGGGGCCTCTGGGGGGCATTCTGGGGGTCTTGGAGGCAATCCTGTAGGAAATGGCCCCATCCATCTCAAAAACCAATGCGAAGCGCACGCTGCGACAAAATATTGGAACATGCGCGGGCACCATGCCATCAAGTTGCACTGTATCTGACAAGGATGATAGG
Organism: Prorocentrum cordatum; assembly: GCA_963575745.1. Classification (NCBI taxonomy): domain Eukaryota; class Dinophyceae; order Prorocentrales; family Prorocentraceae; genus Prorocentrum; species Prorocentrum cordatum. The sequence goes on from CAUYUJ010008936.1 coordinate 39,737, forward strand.
TGGGGTCCTGGCGCGCGCGGCGCACCTCGTGGGCGTCGCGAAGCTGGCTGGCGTTTGCACTGACTCCTGGTGGTTGCAGATGGCGGCCAGTCTCCATGCTGAGACGCGGGTGCTACTTATGTGTGGCGAAGGCGGGTGGGAGTGAGCGAGGCGACTTGCGGCTTGTGGTTAGCTCGATCGCTGCTCCCCACTGATAAGCCCCCCGTCCCCCAGGCGACCAGCAGCCAACCAGGACCTATGCAACCCCCCCACCACCCCTGCCAAAAAACCATGTGAATTGTGCATTCAGGGGGCAAACTCTTGGGTCGTGCTGGCAGGCTGGGGCGGGCCGCGAGCACGCCGCATCGCCTTTTGACTGGGACGGCGGGGGTGCCCGCAGATTGCCTGGTGTGTCCAGGGCCGCCATCCTTGGCAAGCAGGATCCTGGCGAGGGACCCGACCATAGGCGGATGCGAGTGCCGCAGGGCAGGTGGGACGAAATGGGACCACGGAACGCGTGAGGGATCTGCCGCATCGGGCGCGGTGCCGCCGTGCGAAAGCAGCCAGCGCGCGGCCTCCGGTGGAGCTCCGCCTGGGCCCGCGAGGCGCGTGCCGGGCGTGCCGTTTTCGGGGGCAGGCGGGCGCAGCCGAGGGGACCTTCGGTGGATCTCCCGACGAGGCCACGCGGCGAGCACGCTGCGCGAGCGCAGCAACTGCGGCCCTCGGTGGAGTTCCCTCTGGGTCCATGGAGCGTGTGAGGGGTGCCGAATCGGGGGCGAGTACGCCATGCAGGCGCAGCCACCGAGGCCTCTGGCGGAGCTCCATACGGGGCCACCAAACGTGTGATGAGGTGTGCCGAATCGGGTGCGGGTACGAAATGCGGACGCTGCCGCTGGGGCTTTCGGTGGAGCCGCCTTTTAGAAGGTCACGAAACGTGAAAGGTGTGCCGAATATGATGCGGGCACGCCATGCGAACGAAGCCACTGGGGCCTCCTGTGGAGCTCCATACGGGTCCACGAAATGTGTGAGTGGTGCGCCGAATCGGGTCTGGGTACGCCATGCGGACGCTGACGCTGGGGCCTTCGGTGGAGCCCCCTTATAGGGCCACGAAGCGTGAAAGGTGTGCCGAATGATATGCGGGTGCGCTATGCGAACGCAGCCACTGGGGCCTCCTGTGGAGTTCCCTGTGGAACCACGAAACGTGTGAGGGGTTGTGCCGAATCCGGTGCGGGTGCGCCATGCGAACACAACCACTGGGGTCTTCGCTGGAGCCCCCTATGAGTCCACGAAGTGTGTGAGGGGTGTGCCGAATCGGTTGCGGGTACGCCGTGCGAGCGCAGCCAGGGGGGTCCTTCGGAGGAGCTCCCTCGGGGGCCACGAAGCGTGCGAGGGGTCCGCCGAATCGTGCGAACGCAGCCACTGGGGCCTTCGGCGGAGCTCCCTGCGCCACGGCACGTGGAGGGGTGTGCCGAATCGGGGGCGGACACGCCATGACAACGCAGCCACTGGGGCCTTCGGTGGAGGTTCCTCTGGGGCCTCGACACGTGTGACGGGTGTGCTGGGTCGGGCGCGGGCACTCCGCGCTGGCACGTGGGCCTTGCTCTGGGCTCCCTGAGGGGCCACGGCGCGTGCGATGGGCGTGCCGCAGCGGATGTCGGTCCTGTCCCCCTACAGGGGAATGTTCGACGAAACAAAAAAGATACCCAACAAAAAATCAAAAAATAGTCCAGGGACTATTTTTGTTGCGTTGTTTTGGACCTTTGGAGGGTATTTTTGGAGTATTCTTTATTTTTCGTCGAAAGTCCCCCTGTAGGGGGACACGCCCGACGTAACCTTAGCTGGGGGCTCCCCGTGGGGCCACGAGACGTGGCGAGGGAGGGCGCCGTGTCGGGTGCGGGCGCGCCGTGCGAGCGCCAGCATGCGGGGCCACGAAGCGAGCGAGAGGGGTGTGCCGGGATGGGCACGCAGAGCGGGGCAGGGGCACGGACACGAGGAGGGGGAGGGAGAGGAGGAGGAGGAGGAGGAGGAGGAGGAGGAGGAGGAGGAGGAGGAGGAGGAGGAGGGGGGAGGGGGAGGAGGAGGAGAGGAGGAGGAGGAGGAGGAGGAGGAGGAGGAGGAGGAGGAGGAGGAGGAGGAGGAGGAGGGGGAGGAGGAGGAGGAGGAGGGAGGAGGAGGAGGAGGAGGAGGAGAGGAGGAGGAGGAGGAGGAGGAGGAGGAGGAGGAGGGGGAGGAAGAGGAGGAGGAGGAGGAGGAGGACATCGTCATCCAGGTCATTATTAGCATTCTGCACACACAGCAGCTGTTCTCAACAGGACTTGACTTCAGGATGCCGCGGCAAAATCGGCTCAAGTAATGACCTACCTGGCACCATTGATCTGTGCCCGTCATACCGTGCTCACTGTCATGCAAAAAGACATCCGTGTTCCCCGTACTGGTATACATGATGACGTGTTTGCAGCACACACTGATGAGTGGTCGAACTCATCAAGTTTCGCCTCAGCACCTGCAATAAAACATGCATGATATACTCCGAGAACAGCGACGACCAATTCAGACGTGAGCGGAAGACCATACTTGAACATCAGGTCGGGCATGTCCTCCTACAGGCAGCTTTTGAAGGAAAAATTAAAAATAGTCCACAAATATTCAAACATAGTCAAACACAATCAGGAAATCGTCCCCGGACTATGTTGTTGTCCTCCTGTAGAGGGACAAGCCCGACTTAACACTACGAGTGCGACGGCAACGACGATCTTCCATCACTTCTCAGAAGCAAACAGGAGACACCCACCTACGAGCCCAGACAACGGACTGCGACACCAGACCACTACGAACCCCTCCACCATGCGGCCTGGCGGGCGCATACAGTGGAGACACGTCCACAAGAAACCTTCCACAAGAAACCCAACCCTGAGACCCCAGGGCGTCCACTGACTTTTGGTGTCGGAGCGTCGCGCTTGGCATGGGCCCCCACTGTAGTCTATGGCCTTTAGGGCCCCGTACCTTGTCCAGCTGCGCCCGCCAGGCTTGATTCGTTTGCTCCGTGCCCAAGTCGGCATTCTGCATGTTTCTCGCATTCACGCTGCATGTTGTTGCATCAAGTCCGCGCAACGTCGGAAAGGGAGGAGGAGGAGGAGGAGGAGGAGGAGGAGAAGGGGGGGGGAAGAAGGATGCTGATGATGATGATGAGGAGGAGGAGGAGGAGGAGGAGGAGGAGGAGGAGGAGGGGAGGAGGAAGGAGGAGGGGAGGAGGTGAGAGGAGAGGGAGGAGGAGGAGGAGGAGAGGTGGAGGAGGAGGAAGGAGGAGGAGGAGGAGGAGGGGGTGGAAGGGGGGGAAGGAGGAGGAGGAGGAGGAGAAGAGGGGAGAAGGAGGAGGAGGAGGAGGAGAAGACAGGGGAAGGAGGAGGGAAAGTGGCCCATACCTCGGCGTTTCGACTGTGTCGCACGGCGGCCAATCTGCACGCGCGCACCGCCCGACGCCTACGCGCGCCGCCGGCCGGGCCGAGGGAGCGGGGCGCGCCGGCCCCGCGAGCAGCGGGAGGATGTTGGCGGCCAGGTGTTCCACCTGGCGCCGCGCTCCCCCGGGAGCGTCGTGCTGCCGACGTCGACGCCACCGCTCACGACGACGACGACGACGACGACGACGACGACGACGACGACGACGACGACGACGACGACGACGGCGACGACGACGACGACGGCGACGACGACGGCGACGACAACGGCGACGACGACGGCGGCGACGACGACGACGGCGACGACGAGGACGACGGCGCCGACGACGACGCCGACGACGCCGACGACGGCAACGACGACGACGACGACAAGCCTGGCAGGCGGCCAGCCAGCAGCGCATGCACGCACGGTCAAGTCGCATAAGAAGGATGCGCGGTAAGGGTGCAAGGGCCTTGGAGGGCCACGTAGCATTTTCGAACGGGGCGCGGCCAGCGAAAGCCGCCGAGGATGGGCCTAAAGGGCAGGGATGCCATGATGGCCTTGGAAAATTGTTCATCCTTACCATGCGACTTGACCGTAACTACTCGCAGATGGCATGGATCTGCCGCGGGTGATGCACGATCCATTACATCGAGGTGAACGTGTTTGTGGGACGTTTGCGATGAGACTCTTTGCGAATAGTCAAGCGCGCTCGGTGAGCCTGCTCCCCGTCCTCAGCACTCCCCTCTTCAGAAGAGATGTGAACACAGCACACGTCACGCGGAGAGGAAGGGGCGTCGCGCGAGCACACTGAGGCTGCACGGGAGGGGGACATGAGCTGTCTGGTTGTGGCTGGGGCGGTAGGGGAGAAAGAGGATACGATAACCAAACATGGGCAAAACGGACAAGTGATTCAAATAGCATCGACACCGTGGTGATCATTATGTCATACGACCGACCCGTCGGCGTGCGACTCACACCGAATATGTACTCCATCCAACATGTAGCACCCCAACAAAAGGAACGGGGAGGTGGTGGCAATGAGTCACTACAGGTGCCATGTCACTGCCTAATGAGAGCATACATATCTTATGTTTCGATGTGAACAAGATACACACACACAACTGCTCTCGGCGAACGACGCAGGAGGAGAAATGAAGTGAAGCACTATCCAACAAAACCTGGTCAGCATGTTAGCCAGCATGGACCCAAAACGATGTACGTATAGCACTCTATGCTGTCCAATGGATAGGTGACAAGCTATGTGGTGCAATATACGTGGTGCAAGCGATGCTGTGCTATATGTGGTGTACAGTATGCGTTGTGCTACCGATCGTGTGCCATGTATGGTGTGCAATATATGCTGCGCATATATGTCGTGTAACATGTGTAGTGTTACTACGTGGTGCACCCTATGTTGTGTAAAAGATGCGAAGCAATATATGTGATGCAGTCTACGTGGTGCTACTGATTTTTACAAACGGGGTGGCAAATTCCACGCCCTTGCAAATATCCCACCCACCCACCCGCAACTTGGTTTACAAAACCCATGCGGCGGCGATTGAGATGAGTGCTTGGCGTTGGCTGGTGCACCTCTGCGGCCGCGCTAGACCGCGTATGCTCGCGCACACAGCGGCCAGCTAGATTGGCGCGACTGGCGCGGCCACGGTGGCGCTGACCGCCGGGCACCTCCCAGCGGACACTTCAGTGCGAGTCGGAGACTTGGGCGGACGCGGCATCATGGCGACGCCGACAACGGCAGACACGCTTATGACAGCAGCGATGGTGTCGAGGGTGGCGATGACGACGGCCAGGCCAATGACGGCGCCGATGCTGATCACGCCGGCCGATAATGCTGACGATGTCCTCGCGTCGGCGAGGAAGCTTTTGGAAGGAGCTCGGCGTGCGCGCGCGGCTGACGCGCGAGCGAGCGGCCCGCGCGGCACAGTGGGGTGCGGACCGTGCCCCCCAGGCACTCGCGCGCAAGGGCGGTCGAATGAGCTCGACATGCAGCGCGAGAGGCCCGTCTGGCAGAATTTGATGAAACCGTCCGCAAGGGCGCGAGCGCAGAATTTGTCGAAAACTGATGTTGCAAGGCCGTGTACGTTTATGTGTTTCCGGTGCACTCGATTTTGAAATCCTTACGAAACCGAGAATTTTCCAAGGACTTCGGCATGCGCGTACAACGACGCGCGCGCGCGCGTGCACTTCGTCCTGTTTTTGTTCAAGGGATTCGAACAATTTCGACACGCGCGCGCAAGAAAGGCCAATTTGGAAGCAAGTATGAAAATGTTGAAAAACATATTGTTTTCTTAAGAATTCGCAAGTGCGCGGACGCAAGCTATTTCTGACTGTTCATATTGCAAACAAGTTTTTGAAGGATTTCGGCATGCGCGCGCGACGAAGCCTCGTCACAAGGAATGCAAGGGACTCTTGAAAACTGATGAGTTCTGATACACAAGAGCGCGCGCATAGCAATCTTTGCAGAGGATGGCGGGGGGGGGGTGCTACCAGCTGGTCTTGGATGGTTTGAATTCATATGTAAATATGAACGAAAGGCCAGAGTCATATGCAAATCACACATCACGAGGGTGGACCGTTAACCCCGGCCTCGAGAGGGGGGTAGAATCTATTACTCTTTCCAAAAAAACAGAATGTATGTGGTGCAACCTACGTTGTGCAATCTATGTGGTGCAACCTATGTGATGCAATATAGCTTGTACAGTATGTATTGCGCCATACGTGTGAAGCAATAGACGTGGTGAAGTCGTTGTGGTGTAATATATGTTGTACGTATGCGGAGCGAGCTACGTGGTGTAAGCTGCGTGGTGCAACCTATGTGGTCGGAGCTGACATGCTCATCTATGTGGTGTGAGCTATGTGGTGCAAGCTATGAATTGCCGTCGAGGTCGATCGGAAGGCGACACAGGCGCAGGGGAAATCGTGCAGTCGATGTGCTGCAAACTATCGTGTACGATACAGGTGGCTCAATCGATGCTGTGAGCGATCAAAACGTGTGCCGCATGCGCGATGTTCTTTTTCGTGTAATCATTGTGGTGCAATCCAGCGGCGGCCACGGGCGGCGACGAGGCGGCAAGCGGGGCGACGACGGCGACGACATGGCCGGCGACCGCCCCACCGGCCCAGACGACGGGCCGCAGCGAAGCGGCGACGGCGACATGGCCAGACCGCCCAACCAGCCCAGACGACGGGCGGCGACCAGGCGGCGACGGGGCGGCGACGGCGACATAGCCGCCAGACCACCCAGCAGGCCCAGTTCTCTAGCACAGAAATAGGAACCCCTGAATGCGAGCAACGCCTGGAGAAGAAACGAAACGGGTATGACGAGGGCCCTCTCGGCCCGCACGGCTACAACACGTGTATTCCGCCTCGGCTCCTGCGCATGTTCCTTCCTGCTCGCCTTCGGGTTTCGCGGGGGCTATCCCGACCTAGGAGGGCGGGCTGGACTAAAATACGGTGGCTCGGTGGGGATGGGGATACGGTTAGACGATGCTGAAGAACGGACTCCAGCTCGCACTGTATCGCCAACCCTGCGCACCAGCGATGCGGTGCGATCCTCGCACTGTATCGTCAACCCTGCGCGCCGCCGATACGGTGCGATCCTCCGACCCCGTCTGCTCTGGTCCCACCTCGGAGGCCCCACCTGAGCGGGAAGAAGAAGAAAGGTGACGACGACGACGACGACGACGACGACGACGACGACGACGACGACGACGACGACGACGACGACGGCGACGACGACGACGACGACGACGAGAGGGGAGGAGAAGCAAGGTCGGAGAGCACGGAGACAGGGAGAGGGAGCAGGGAGAGGGCCGGAGAGGAGAGGGGAAGGGCAACGAAGAGAAAGGCGGCTGCAGGGAGGCGAGGGTGAACCGGCGGGGAGGAGGGCACGGGGGTGCAGTCGGCATGGGGGAAACGGGTCCCGCTGAACCCTGGTTAAGACGAAGCCAAGACGAGGACAAACTCGGGTGAGGATAAATCGAAAATCTCTGAGATCCAGCGGCTCTGGAGGATGTCTCGGGCGCGCGGCCTTCTCCATGCCAGAACGCTCCGAGAGCGCTCCGGAACGCTGTGGAGCGGATTTCTCCACTGGTGCCTCCCCCCCAAGACGGGCTTTCCGTCCTGAGCCGTCTTCTGACAGTCCTGGGGTCCCGTGGAGGGCCCCAAAAGCCCGAAAGCCCGCTCCTGCTCCTGCTCCTGCTCCTCGTCTTCCTGCTCCTCCTCCTCCTCCTCCTCCTCCTCCTCCTCCTCCTTCTCCTCCTCCTCCTCCTCCTCCTCCTCCTCCCTCCTCCTCCTCCTCCTCCTCCTCCCTCCTCCTCCTCCTCCAGGACCCGTTTCCCTCAGGACCCGCTTCCCCCAACCGCGAGGGCAGGCCGGCGGCGGCGCCGCGCGGCGACCGGGTGGGCGTAGATGGCCACGAAGGCCACGGGCGCAGTCCAGGTGTGGTGGAGCTTGTGGATCGCCTGCGCGCGGTCGCGCCCCTCGCCACTCGCGCGCGGCAGCGGCGCGCGGAGGACGGGCACGGGGGCGCACGCTATCTCGGGTGCACGTGGGGAGGAGGAGGGAGGAGGAGGAGGAGGAGGAGGAGGAGGAGGAGGAGGAAGAGGCGGAGGAGGAGGAGGAGGAGGAGGAGGAGGAGGAGGAGGAGGAGTGCGAGCACGAGGTGGAGGAAAAGGAAGAACATTGCGAGGAGGAGAAGAAGGAGCGCCACGGCTATGATCGGTTTCCTCAGCAGGCCCGCTGGGGGGAAGCGACACGTTGGAGTGCGGTGAGCGTGTGTTCGGGTCCTGGCCTCGTGTCGCAAGTTGGAAGCGAGGGGTCCACAAGAAGAGCAGTGAGCAGGCGGTCCGGAAGCAAGCTGCGGCTGTCGACCGGGCACATCTCCATTCGGGAAGCACCAGAAGGAGGAGGAGGAGGAGGAGGAGGAGGAGCAAGAGCAGGAGGAGGAGGAGGAGAGAGGCGGAGGGGGAGGAGGAGGAGGAGGAGGAGGAGGAGGAGGAGGAGGAGGAGGAGGAGGAGGAGGAGGAGGAGGAAGCGGTGGACAAGCTCGGTGCGCTGACGCCTCATCTGACATCCTGTCCCTCACTCCGCGTCAGCCCGCAGAGACCTCCAGAAGACCAACAAGCACGCATCGCACTCGGGACTCTTGAAAGCCGGGGCCAAGTACCGTTTTGGGTTGGGACGCTTGGCGTGGATGGTTTCGACTTGCTCAAGGCCGAGGGTACTGCAGCTGGGCAGCTTTACTTCCACCTCATGCCGTATCATCAAGGGTATCATAGCTGGATGTGCGGTCGCGACGTCGCTGGTTAGGCTGTTCCTCATGGATCCTCTCGAATAGGTCTTAGGCCAGGTGACCTCGCTGGCGGCCTGTTTGGTTGTCGACGACAACTCGCTCACCCCCGTGGCCTCCCCGTACCTCTCCTGGGGCGCGTTCTGACCAGAATTTCGAGGCGAATCCAGCGGTGGCGACGTACCTTCTCCTCTCTGATCTTCGACGCACCCCGAATGCCGCGGCCTCTGGGCCTCCAAAGGGGCAGCCTGGGCAGCCCACGTGAGGGAAGCCGCCCTGGCGGGCGCAGAAGGCCGCGCGCAAGAGCGCCACAGCGTGCGTTCGGGGATCGACTGACCTGGGTCAGTGCACACCCTGGCCAGTCTGCGACTGTTTTTGAACTTGCCCTGGTAACGGTTGTTACCCAGGGGGGGGGTCAGGCAGGATGGCAACGGTAACGGCGGCCGCAGCGTGCACCCGCGGGGGTGCTTCCGCGCCACCGGCGCATCAATCGCCTGTGTGCACCACAGCATGTAGGGGAGGGGTCCAGGCCACCACCCCTGGTAACATCTTTGGCGTTACCTTTGGGGGGAGCTTGGCCTGGGTAACGAGCGTCACCCTGGGGAGGAAAAGAACGCACCCTCTGGCTCTGCAGGATCCTACATAATCCTGCAGAATCCTGCGTGCTGACCTGGGTCAAGGCAACCCTGGCTTCGCAGGATCCTGCAAGATCAGGCACTCTGGCTGACCCCCGTTTGCATTCATCCCCGTCTCAAGGCTCCCGAGGCGTGCGTGCGAAGCCGCGAGGAGCACGACGACGACGACGACAACAACCATGACCGCGCGGCGTGGCCTGGCTGGACCACGGCCGAGGGCCACTGAGGTTGGCTTCTGGACACCAGGAATTCAACACTCAAGAGGGAAAGGAAGCGGGGCGCAAGAGAGGCCCACAAGGTGCAGGACGCGACCTCGAGCAGCGAGGAGCCTGCCGAGGCGAGTGAAGCCTCGCCCAAAGCGCCCATCGGCGGCATCGCCTCCCAGGTCCCGATGGGACTGGGACCGCAGCGCAGACTCCAGGGCTACGGCAGGCTCGTGTCGTGACGACCGAGGGTTGGGTTCTGGCACCGCGTCCATCGTTCAGCCTCGAGCGATCAAGCCGTTCGACGTCGTCCCATTGCGGGCCTCTGGCGGCGTTCAGCCTCGAACGACCGCGCTGGGGTCCCCGCCGCGTCGACACGACGCGAAGCTGCCGTGGGCGGGGCAGGCCTGCAAGAGGCCCTGGTGGCCTCCGGCTGCACGGGTGCCGCACCGTCGGATGGGGTCGGAGGATTCCACTGACTAACTACCAGACCACCCCAACCCAACCCGAAGACCCGAATTTCGGGTTGGGGGGGTAAGGGTTCCACATGTGTGTTTTCAATGTTTCCCGACCCCCCCCCCCACTGGAAATGGAGGGTAAATCTGAGCCTTCGGGTTGGGTTGGGGTGGTTTGGTGGGTGGTGATCCACTGCATCGCCGATGCATCGGGGATGCATCTGCGACGGCAGCATGGGTGCTGCCGGGCTCCAGATCGCGCAGCATCGCCGAGGGCCGCGCCGGCGATGCGGGACGATCGCCGAGTCCGCCCGGGCAAGCAGAACCAGGAGGAGGAGGAGGAGGAGGAGGAGGGAGGGAGGGAGGGAGGGAGGGAGGGAAGATAGGAGGAGGAGGTTGGAGGAGGAGGAGGAGGAGGAGGAGGAGAGAGGAGGAGGAGGAGGAGGAGGAGGCAGGAGGAGGAGGGGGAGGAGGGGGAGGAGGGGGGGAGGAGGACAAGGACGAGAAAAAGGAGGGGCCGCAGCCCCCGGGGAGCCTCGGAGGCCGTCCTGGGCCGGGCTGGGCCCCCCGTGGCTCCGCAGCGGCTCGCACGCGGGCCTCCTGCCGGGCGACCTCCTCGCCGCGGGCGCGGGCCCCGCTCCCTCCATCGCTCCGCGGAGGCGCGTCCTCCCGCGCCAGCCTGGGGCCTGCGCCAGCAGCCAGGCCTCGCGCGGGCCTCTCCCGCGGCGCCGACGGCCCGGCCGCCGGCCCCCCTCGGGGGGGCCCCCTCCACAAAGCAATCATCAGCCGCCTCCCGCCTCCCCCCAATCCCCCTTAGCATCACGAGTGCGTGCGCACCCTCGCACCCCCCTCGTGCCAAGTGGTGTAACGAGCTCATGTCCCAATCCGCAGCAAAAACTGGCGCCCTGCGACTGCGGGAGCGGATCCGCTGCTGGTCGGCCAACCCAACGACGCAAGACTCGGGCACGGGGGACTCGGGCTGGCCAGACGGGGCCATCATAACCATGACGAGACCCAATCTGAGATCTGGCGCGAGTCCCGCTGCAGAGACATCCCACGAAAACCGGAGCGTCAAGACCCAGGACGCGCTCGTCAAACAAACCCCCCCCAAAAAAAACGTCGGCATACCCGAGTTCAGGCGTACTCGAGTCTTACATTTCCCGACTCAGTTTTGCGTTCCGCAGGAACTCGGGTTTGCCGACATTTTCTGACGAGCGCGCCCTGGATTTTGGCGGTCCAGTTTTCGTGGGATGTCTGCAACGGGAGCTCGCGTCAAACTTCAGATTGGCCCTCGTCATTTTCATGATGACCCCGCCAGGCCAGCCCGAGTCCCCAGAATCCGAGTCGTACGTCTCTCTGGAGTCCCCAAGAGCCCCTCACCGCACGGCCCGTCACCGCACGGCCTTGGGATCCTGGAGGCCCCTGTCGCCCGAGGCGCCCCCGGAGCGGAACTCGAGTCCCCACACCGTGCGGTGACCCCGAATCCCCACCGACTCGCCGCACGGTGTGGCCACCACCCCGCCTGGGGGCCCCCGCAGAGCCTCCCCGACCCCTCCCCCGCCTCCTCCGCCTCCTCCGCCTCATCCGCCTCTGCGCTGAGCGCCCCTCCTCCGCGCGGCCCCTCCTTCGGCGGGAGGGGCGCCGCGGCCGCCGCGGCCGCCGCGGGTCGGCCAGCACCGCAGCGGGAGGCCGGGCCGAACGGCGGCGTGCGTCGGGCCGCGCTCGCGCGTGGGGTGCTGGCTCCCTGCTTTTCCCATGGCCGTCGTGCTGTCGTGTGGCACGCTTGCCGATGCGCCGTCTATGGGCGCGGCTTTCCCGGTCCGGTCTGGTCCTGTCGGGTCGGGGGCACGGAGCCCCAAACCGAATCGGCCGCGCCAGGCCGCACAGCAACGCCACATGAAAACACACCAAGTCGCATGGGCCTAAAAACAATCGGGATCGGCTCGGATGGAGCTGGCCAGACTCGACATCGAACCAGATCGATCTGATCAAAGTTGGCCGTGCAACTCAAAAACATGGGCTGCTCGCGCAGGGGGAGCTTAACGGATGAGCTTTACCCTGGAAAGAGTTTCGAGGCATCCGAAATCACCGCTGGAGGTGGCAAGATGAGTTTCAGTGGTTGTGGCGGTCTGGGCAACGGCAGCGGCAACTGAGCCGCCTTGTATACTGCCTTGTTGGTGTGGAACCAACGGTGGATGTAGAAGAAGAGGGTCTCCTCGATTGGAGCAGCAAGAAGGCGGGGATAGGGAAGAACCCTGACCTTCAGAGGAGCGTTGGATAGGCTTGCAAAGGCTGTAAGAGGGTAGGCTTGCAAGAGCGTTGGATAGACTTGCACGGCAAGCACTCCAGCAACCAGGCTATTCCCAGGAAAAACAAAGCCTGGCAATGTCAAGCACGACCTTTCTTACCCGCACTGCACCACTGCAACGGGATGATTCAGACAACACGGAGCGAGACCTTGCATCACGCAACAAAGAAGTGATCACCCGGGCTACTGCGACACAGAACCCATGCGGGACAAACTGGAGAGAAACTAGAGTTTGGCATATAAATGTGAATATCGGCGTTGGACAAACCTCCCTTCAGTAAACCACCCTCTTTAGAAGACAACCTAGGACCGAAACCAACGGACCTGGACCCGCAAAAATGACGGCCGTGACGCCCTCTCGCGAACCGAAAACGGCCAATTCGCTAATCGACATGTCAGGGTAGGAGGTCGACCAACCTCCGAGAATACACCGCACCTCGAAGTGCGGGCGGAAGAGATTGAAGTTTCAGCCGCGGTGGTCATCGTGGCATGAGGGGCCGATCATCTGGCTGTACGATGTAATCACACTGGCAGTGATGACAGCAGTCCGCACAAAAACATCACGAACACATGCCATCCCTACCCACAAACCTCGCCGATGCAGATAGGAGTGAGAGGCTGGTCCCGGTTCAGCGCGGCGCGCTACGATTTGGAGGACGTCACGAGGCGACTGGTCGGCGGAAGGGCCACAGGAGAAAGAGAAAAACAAAAAAAAAAAAAAAAACGATATGAACGACGATGCTAAATGAGATTTTGGAAAATATAAACTTGTCGGCGCCAACTAAGAAACTTGCGGCTTTGAGACAACCATTCACAAGCCCGCAGGCGGCGGAATCGTACAAATCAAATGGAAATCCAAAGCCCGCTGCAAACGATGATAATTGTCCGCATGGTTCGAACATCGATGAAACATGGACGGGGGAAAAAACGCGGCAGGCGCCAAAATTACGACACTTCCTTGGGAACCATCAATCACTGGTCCTCAAAAACCCGCCGCGCGAGCATATTTTCCGCCGATAGATGGGAAAACAATAACCCGCAGCAGGCACAAATTGTTTTGCACGGCCGGACCTAGGACAGAAGAACATCGTTCAAGAACATGAGAACCTCCGCAAGCACAACAAAATCCAACAAACACGAAGAACATGAGGGCGCCCTTTTCCGAACCGACCTTGAGCTTATACCTCGGTGCGACCAAGGCATCCGTGCTTCTGCGTATCCGCGGGATAAGAGGCCTCCTACATGGGGTCCGTATAGATGGGGTCGCAGGATCCAGCCGCATCGCCGATGCACCACCGACGCATCGCCGATACATCGCCAGTGCATCGTCGATGCATTGGCGACGTTTGCGATGCAGCGGCGATGCCAGCATAGAGAAGATCGGGTTCCACATCGCGCTGCATCGCCGATGCATCGGCGATGTGGCGCGATCCTCCGACCCCATCTACTCGGACCCCATCCAGGCGAGAGGCCTAGAAACACTTGGCCGTTGGAGGCCGCATGGGGGTCTGAACGGGTTGGGGCCCGAGAAAATCGGTCATGGTGGGGGTTGAGGCCAAGCCTGCTCGAAACCCTCTCGGGATCAATCTGATTTTTCCCCACATCCTGAGTGGGGTTCTTGTTTTCCCAGAACACCCTCCCCTTCCCACCCACCTCCCGCTCCATCTTCCATACAGCACAATATTATTCCTACCACACACACCATACCATACCATAGTTCCTACCACACATACCATACCATACCATACCATACCATACCACACCATACGTACCATACCACACCATACGTACCATACCGTACCATACCATACCATGGCGTACCCATGCCTGAGCGAGGAGGGTATCGGAATACCATACTATTTACATCCCACCCCTCCTATAGGGTATCGGTATTTGTTTCGTGCCCCTCCCACCCTCCAGGGAGGCCCCGCCTGAGCGAGGAGGGTATCGGAATACCATACTATTTACATGGTTTCGTGCCCCTCCCACCCCTCCAGGGAGGCCCCGCCTGAGCGAGGAGGGTATCGGAATACCATACTATTTACATGGTTTCGTGCCCCTCCCACCCCTCCAGGGAGGCCCCGCCTGAGCGAGGAGGGTATCGGAATACCATACTATTTACATGGTTTCGTGCCCCTCCCACCCCTCCAGGGAGGCCCCGCCTGAGCGAGGAGGGTATCGGAATACCATACTATTTACATGGTTTCGTGCCCCTCCCACCCCTCCAGGGAGGCCCCGCCTGAGCGAGGAGGGTATCGGAATACCATACTATTTACATGGTTTCGTGCCCCTCCCACCCCTCCAGGGAGGCCCCGCCTGAGCGAGGAGGGTATCGGAATACCATACATACTATTTACATGGTTTCGTGCCCCTCCCACCCCTCCAGGGAGGCCCCGCCTGAGCGAGGAGGGTATCGGAATACCATACTATTTACATGGTTTCGTGCCCCTCCCACCCCTCCAGGGAGGCCCCGCCTGAGCGAGGAGGGTATCGGAATACCATACTATTTACATGGTTTCGTGCCCCTCCCACCCCTCCAGGGAGGCCCCGCCTGAGCGAGGAGGGTATCGGAATACCATACTATTTACATGGTTTCGTGCCCCTCCCACCCCTCCAGGGAGGCCCCGCCTGAGCGAGGAGGGTATCGGAATACCATACTATTTACATGGTTTCGTGCCCCTCCCACCCCTCCAGGGAGGCCCCGCCTGAGCGAGGAGGGTATCGGAATACCATACTATTTACATGGTTTCGTGCCCCTCCCACCCCTCCAGGGAGGCCCCGCCTGAGCGAGGAGGGTATCGGAATACCATACTATTTACATGGTTTCGTGCCCCTCCCACCCCTCCAGGGAGGCCCCGCCTGAGCGAGGAGGGTATCGGAATACCATACTATTTACATGGTTTCGTGCCCCTCCCACCCCTCCAGGGAGGCCCCGCCTGAGCGAGGAGGGTATCGGAATACCATACTATTTACATGGTTTCGTGCCCCTCCCACCCCTCCAGGGAGGCCCCGCCTGAGCGAGGAGGGTATCGGAATACCATACTATTTACATGGTTTCGTGCCCCTCCCACCCCTCCAGGGAGGCCCCGCCTGAGCGAGGAGGGTATCGGAATACCATACTATTTACATGGTTTCGTGCCCCTCCCACCCCTCCAGGGAGGCCCCGCCTGAGCGAGGAGGGTATCGGAATACCATACTATTTACATGGTTTCGTGCCCCTCCCACCCCTCCAGGGAGGCCCCGCCTGAGCGAGGAGGGTATCGGAATACCATACTATTTACATGGTTTCGTGCCCCTCCCACCCCTCCTGCGTCGCGAGGAGGGCATCAAGAAAATGGGTCCCACGAAACCGTTAATCTCTTTATGTGGGGAACTCCGTTAGCATAATTTTTTCGCCCCGGATCCGTTTCTGACGGTCCCAGGCCCGAAAACCGCCCTGGGAAGCCGAAGAAGACCCCAAACCCTCCCGAACCCAGAACCCTCGAACCTGCCCGCCCTCCCTCCTCACCAGAACCCGTGCTGGGCCACCTCAGCTCCCCGGGCAGCTCCAGAGTCCTGACGCTGGCCACACCTGGGAGGCCTGGAAGGGCCGCGCCCCTTGGAGCCCAGACCACGAGTGGTGCGGATGCGGCTAAGCGCGCGTCTCGTCGAGCCCCCTGGGCCCCCAAGACGCTGCGCCCAGCCGCCCCCACGGAGGCTGCGGGACCGCGAGAAAGTAGGAAGAAAGAAAAAAAGGGAAGGAAGAAAGAACGCGTGAGGTAGTCCGTCACACGATGGGGGACACATCCTTTGCACATACGTCGGCAATGGGAAGAAGAATAGGGGTCCGCGGGAAAGAGAACTCTGAATGTGCCGAGCGAGTCTGCGACGACCGTCATCCACAAAGGAACAATCGAAAGCTCATGACTCAGCTGTGAGCGCCTACTGGCCTGGGCGGGCCCCACCAGGCCCCCAGCCCCGGCCCCTGCGAGGCCGCGCGGGCGCCCCCCGACGAGCGGCCTGCCCCCTCGCACCTGGGCCAGAAGGCCCAGACAGCGGGCGTCTGGAGAGACCATCGCGGCGGAGGCTGCTCATCAGTGCCGGCCCGTCAAAACCCTGACTCGACCAGCAACGAAGGAGCCCGAACCATCTGGGAGCGGACCTGAGTTAAGAGGCAAAAAAAACATAAGTGACAGGTTCTTGGCAGGTATCGAACCAAGCCACCACCCAGACTGATCGCCCATCGTGCAAAGGCGGGAACCTAAGTTAGGCTACGTCTTCTTTGAATTATTCGGGCCAGGGGTCTTTGATTCTCGATGATGACTGGGCCTCGGGATCGTGAAACATTGGCTCGGGGTGAAAAACTGGTCCCGGGGGAAATGGTCGAGAGGTAGGGGGCCCGCGTCTCGAAGAAAGCCCGAAGCCAGACGCCCGAGGAAGACAAACGAGATAAGTTGTCCTGCCCCGAAGCAGGCAACATGTGTGTGCAATGACATAAGTTCGCGTGGGAGGAAACCCCTCATTCCGACGATGGGCAATTTCCTTTCTTTCTGGCACTATCGCAATGCCCAGGGGGGGGCAGGGTTCAAGATTTCTGCGGACGAAACAAGCTGGACAGGTAAAGAAACACGAGCACCACCAGGAGTCCAAGGGTCAAGGGCTCACTTACGAGAGGGACCATGCACACATGAAGAAAACTAGTCTGGCCGACAGGCTTGAGATTTAGGCAAGAGTCGCACAAATTATATTCACTGCTACCTGGCCACGATAAGAAGTGGAAACGGCACAATGACAACAAGAGTGGCAGATGTTGAAAAATGGAGTCGGTCGATCAGGGACAACCACCCTGGACGTAACATCATTTCGTACACTGCGACCCAAGCCTCGGCCAAGGATGACACTTGGTGGGTCAGCCATGAGTTGGCAAATCATGAGCGGGGCCTCCTACGGTCAGACCAACGATCGCGTGGCGTGGCAGAGAAATTAAGAAGACCTGAACCACCAGGAGGCTGTCTTGTATACAAGTGCGCCATGGAATGACCAAATGCCCTACGACACATAAATGAACGGAACATCAGATGTGTTAGATCCGTCCTACACTATGAAACATCATATTAATAAGCCGTTGCAACAAAAAAAACCTTCTCCCCAGCCCAGGAGCGTTTCGGTATCAATGGCATTGAACCTACAACATCCACACAAGCCCAGGCTCCAACAACTGAGACCGACCGACATCAAGAAATCAATAAAGTATCGCATCGTTCTCCTGGAAGAACATCCACACCGCAACGTCCCGCGCCACGGTCTGGGCAGCAAGACAGAAAGATATTCGGGTAGAAGTACGGATGATTGTGCACACCAAGGCAAGGTGGAAAGGACACCAACATGTATCAACTCCACTGTTCTCGAAACCCCCTGCAAGCCGAAACAATGTTAGGTCGCGTGGCGGCAGAGGCAATCCGCTCGCGCGTCCGAACGAGACTGGGACACGGAGACACGAAATGTGGTTCGACCAGCCTCACCACGGAGGGATGGGGAACAGAGCATGTTCCACCCTAGCCCCCCCCCCGCTGAGCTAGCCCTTTCCCCCTCACGGTCCTGGAGGAAGCCGACCTCCTGCGCCAGCGGGATGCTCGCCGAAGAAATTCACAAACGCCCTCGAAGCGTCAGCCAACTGTTGGTGTTATACGTCTCTATGCAGCTGCCCTGGCCATCAAGCTATACGTATCTCTGAGGACAGCGGCGTCGAATGAGTGGGGCAAGTACGGAGTCCACAAGTCGTCCACGGAGATGCGGGAGAGTCGGTTTCGTCTCCAAGGCCGTCAACGGCGACTGCAATCAGCAGACGAAACGAGAGGAGAGAGGCCTCCTCCTCCTCCTCCTCCTCCCTCCTCCTCCTCCTCCTCCCTCCTCCTCCTCCTCCTCCTCCTCCTCCTCTTGCGCCTCATCCTCTATCATCGCCTGCCTTCATGTCTGGCAGGGCGCGCAGGTCGAAGGCAGCCTCCTGGACGGGGGGCGGCGCCCTCCCCTCCTGGTCGCCGCTCTCCGCGCCCAGGGGCCAACGCTGCCCGCGCCGCAAGACCACGGGACATCCGCAGAGCAAGCGCTGCTCTTCTTCCGCTTCCAAGCTCCTTCTCCTTTCTCCACCTGCTCGCTTCCTCCTCCGCGTTCAGGAGACCTCCTGGATTCGGCGGAGAGCGAGGGGGGGAAGTGAGAAGGAGGAGGCCTTTTCGGGAAGTTCGGAAGTCCCCCGGGCTTCCGATAAGTTTTCTAAGCCTTCTCCGAAGACAGAAGAAACGTCTCAGAAGGCGCGAGGGCTTCTGAGAAGTCCCGCCACATTCTGAGAAGGCCTTCGCCTTCTCATTTCCTCCCCTCGCTCGCCGCCGACAGATGGGGTCTGAGTAGACGGGGTCGGAGGCACCGAATCGCCGATGTGTCGCCGATGCACCGCCGATGAATCGGCGAGGCACACGCGACGTCGTCGATGCATCGGCGCCGCGGGCGCGGCGAAAGCCTGGATCCACATCGAGCCGCATCGCCGATGCATCGGCGACGCGGTCCGATCCCCCGACCCCATCCACTTCGACCCCATCTAGGAGGCATACAATGGAAACTCATGCCAAGAAACACCCTGCTGACCTCCAGGGTGCCCTAGGTTTCTTGGGTTTCGATGGTTTTGCTGTGGATAACGTGGCGTTCCCGCACCAAGAATCACTGGACGTTCTGGAGTCTCAGGGTTGGGTTTCTTGCGGAAGGTTCCATGTGGTCGAGCTTGTTGATTCCGTGATTTGGTCATACTCATTCTCATAAGCATCCTCACGCTCATCCTCATACTCAGATTCCTCCTCCCACTTCCCTACATCTGCTCCACCTCCTCCGTCGATGTCGTCCAATTCCCCCTCGTCCGTCCGTCCGCCCGCCCCCGGAAGCGCGCCGCGAGCGCAGGCACGGCACGCCGCGGGAAGAGCGGGCGGCGCGCCCGGCGCCTGGCAGAGAAGCCAGGGGGGACGGAGGAGCGAACCGCGCACGCTGGAAGCCATACGGGGGCCCGCCACGCCCTTCGGAGGTCGGACCGTCGTTTTGGGGGTGTCGATCCTCTGGGCATTCTGCCCCTCTGCCTCTTGTCCTCCTGTGCGAATCTGGAGGGTCTCGGGCTTACCCTACCTTGGAGATGTCGTGTTGCGTTTGCTGCTCAATACATGCTGCCCCAGAGATCGTCGAGATGCCGCGACGCCAAGGCAGCAGCGACGGCGGCGGCGATGACCCGATGGCCTTCTGGAGCCCGCGGGGACCGAGCTGCGCACGGCGGCCGAACTGTACACTGGGCGGCGCGCCCACCCCCCCGCGGTCCGCAGTTTGCCTGGCAGCCTCTTCGGAGCTGCGCAGACGCCAGGTGACCGAGCCGACAACCAGGGGCGGCCTGGAGGGGTGGGGCCAGGGCCAATGGGAGAAACACAACCCTCCTCTTCCTCCTTCTCCTCCTCCTCCACTTCCTCCTCTTCCTCCTCCTCTTCCTCCTCCTCCTCCTCCTGCTCCTCCTCCTGCTCCTCCTCTTGATACGACTACGTCTACGACTACAACTACGACTGCGACTAAAACTACGACGACAACAACGACTACGACGACAACGACGACTGCTACTGCTACTGCTACTGTTACTGCCACTACTACTACTACTACAACTACTACTACTACTACTACTACTACTACTACTACTACTACTACGACTACTACTACGACTACTACTACTACTACTACTACACTACTATAATACGACG
>CAUYUJ010008936.1:59922-87422 GCA_963575745.1 Prorocentrum cordatum
TACGACTACTACTATTACTACTACTAATACTAATGAAATCATTAATACGGCTACTACTACTACTACTACTACTACTACTACTACTACTACTACGATTACTACTACTACTACTACTACTACTACTACTACTACTACTACTTCTACTAGTCCCACTACTTCTACGTATACGTATACGTATATGTATACGTATACTGTTACTGCTACTTATACTTATATGTCTACTTGTACCTCCATGTCTACGTATACCTCCCTTCCTGCTTACCTGCCTACCGATCTACCTGCCGACCTACCTACCGACCGACCCACCCACCCACCCACCCCTCCCCCCAAGCTGCCTCTCGACCCGCTCGGCCGGTCACGCCGAAACGGGAGCGGCGCGGGACGACCCTCTTGCCTCTCTTGGGCAAGGGCGTTCGGCTGCGACCGCGAGTCGGGGGGGGCGAAAGGGCAGGATAGCGACAATCAGCTCACGCAGCTGGCTTTCCTGGCGCCTCCTGGCGCTTGGAGGCGCCCGAGCATCGAGGGAGGGGCCTGGCGGCGGAGCGGAAACCAGCTGAGCGCAGCAGAATTCGTACCACCCCCTGTCCCGTGCCCCCCTGCGCGTCTGGCCCGAACGAGGGGAGGGCGCCTCCCCGGGAGCCACAGCGGCGGGCTCACTTCGCCTTCGGCAGCCTGTCCGAGCAGCCACGTCTGGGGGACCTGCATCCTTACAGCGGGTTCGTGCAGTGCCGCCCCCGGCGTTGTTCCCTGACACCGCGGGCACCGTTCAACCTCGTTTTTTTTTGTAACCTTGGAAGATCGGCCGCTTCCAAAACGTCAGACCGTTCAGCATGTTCCACCTCGAAAGTCGGCAGCGGAGTCGCCACCAGCCGACACGACACGAGCCTACCGTACAGACCCGATCGCAGCGACGATCTGTCGAGAGTGGCGCCGAGACCGATGGTCCCCCCGGGGTTGGGTGTCCCCCAGTCGCGGCTGGTCTGCCTCACGCCCAGCGCTCGGTTCAGCTTGGAGATGATCGCGCCGTTCGGGATTGCCTGCAGAACAGCGAGGGCTGTTCCCACGACCCCAACGGATAGAATGACCAAAACCAGCATAGAAAACAAATGTTGGGAAGTCCGTGCGGATTTCTTGGAGCGCGTCAGGGGCGGCGCCGCCAGGGGGGAGGCCTCCAGCGCAGATCCAAGAAATCCGCGCGGACCGTCGAAAGCTCATGTTCATGCAAATTGCTCTCCTTCGGGCGGAGGGGGGGGAGAGACCCACCAGACACCAACCGCCCGCAACCCCAGCCTCAACCCTGCGCTTATCCTGGGATGCCGTGGCCCCGCGGAGCTTCCCTCGGGGCAGCAGCAACCGGCGCCAGCACGAGCAAGCCCAGGTCGGTCGGCCACGGCCCAGGTCGGTGAGCACAAGCCCGTCCGGCCGC
The DNA here is from genome assembly GCA_963575745.1 of Prorocentrum cordatum. Lineage (NCBI taxonomy): Eukaryota > Dinophyceae > Prorocentrales > Prorocentraceae > Prorocentrum > Prorocentrum cordatum. Next base: position 61,349 of record CAUYUJ010008936.1, read on the forward strand.
ATGGTAGCTCTCAGATCAGGGTCAGCGGAGGGCAGAAAGTGGGAGATCGGCCCCACTCGGGCGGGCGGTGAGGGGGGGGGGGCCAAATGTAAGGAACCGAACTTTATACACCGATGCTTTTTCCGGTCCCCGCACTGAGATTCGCACGAGAAAGCGGATTATGGTGTATACGGCATCCTGGTGTGTATATTTGTTCGTTGTTTGCACGGGAAAACGGGGAAACAAGTATACACCACACCACCCCGACGTCGTCCCCGATCCTCAAAACTTCCTGGGATTGAACAACAGCCCGCCACTGGTAATGTATATGCTCCAGTTTCCGAAAATGGAGGTGAAGAGAAGGGCCCTAAAGGGTCACATTAGGGCATGTTTGGGAGCCAGCAGGGGCCCAAAAGGAGCCCTAGAGTGTCCCTCTAGGGATCTTCTCTTCACCCCCCATGTGGGCCACCCCCCATCAGCACCCGCCCGACCCACGTGGCCCCCAAGCCTGGGCCAGCCAGAGAGGACTGGCTGACCCCCGTTAGCGCTGACCCTGTTGCGTGAGCCCCGATTCCCCTACCGCCCCGCCTTGCCGGACTTGGACAGTAGGGGCTCGACCACAAGAAACCTTCCATACGAAATCCAACCCTGAGACCCCAGGACGTCCATTGATTTTTGGTGCGGGATCGCCACGTTATCCACAGCAAAGCCATCAAAACCCAAGAAACCCTGGGCACCCTGGAGGCAAACAGGGGGGTTCTTGGCATGGGTTTCCACTGTACCGCCCCGCCTTGCCGGACTCGTAGTCATTGATGACGGACGGCTTCTCGTTCACGGCCGCTGCGAGAGCAGCCTGGGTCAGCTTCTTGGCCAGCCTTGCCTGCTGCAGAGCCATCTTGAAGTCGTGCGACACGCCCTCGTGCCGAAAGGCCTCCGTGTTCTCGTCCAGCTTCTTGGCGTTGGGCACCTGCGCGTGCGCCGATCTGTTGCCGCCAGCGAGGGTCGGAGATCAAAGCAACGGCACCGACATGATTCCTCGGCGCTCCGCGCGACGCTCTTGGATCTGCGCCGGACCCCATCTCTCTGGCGCGCGGAGCGCGCCTGGGGGGCCAGAGGCGCCGCCAGGCGCCAGAGGGGCGCCTGGCGCAGATCCAGGAGAAGCCCGCGCAGCCATCCGAGAACTCATGCCTACGCAGCTGTGCTTCGTCTTCGCGAGGGCCCTCTTGGCCGTGTCCACCTCGTCGCCCGCGCGGCGCGCGGCGTTCACCACGGCCGTGCCGCGGGCCGCCCTGCCGGTGGGCCCGGCCTTGTGCCAGACCGTGGGCTCCCAGTCCTGCGCCGCCTGCAGCGACGGGCCACTGGGCATTCTGGCAGCGCGCGCCGGTCAGGGCAGAGGAGGTGGCTGCTACGAATCTCGGCAGCCCTGAAGGGCGTGGGCGGTTCAGCGGGTCAGCTCTTCCACCCTCCCTCTTGCACCGTGGGCGACTTGTTTCCCCTGCCCCCTCTCCCTGGGTCTAGAGCGGGGGGTCGCGACGAGTCGGAGCGCCCAAGATGGCTACAAGACAGCCGCAGATGGCCCAAGGTGGCCTCCAAGAGCGCATATGATAGCCCCATAAGATAGCCCAGGGTAGTTCAAGCTAGTTTCAAACATGCCTGCAAGAAGCCCCAAGAACGCCCCAAGACGGTTCCAACCCCGAGAGGCCCAAATCCATCCAAAACCTAAGGGGTCTCTCGCCAGTTCGCGTCCGATGGGTTCTTTGAGGCCTCAAGATGGCTTCAAGATGACGTAAGAAAGCCCCAAGAAGGGCCCAAGACCAACAGCCCCTTATGAGAGGCCCAGTAAAGGCCTCAGGAGGAAACTGTTCGGCCCCCTACGGGGGCATCGACACCCGTCTTTTGATAGATTACCTGAACGACCACCCTTCGGGTGATAAGGAAGTTGCGGGGGGGGGCGGAACCAACGTCTCATTCAATTGATCTCACCACCGAACTCACTAACTGTCGATCTCACTACTGGACACCACGGCGGAGCACCACGGCTGGACACAACGGCGGGACACCCCTGGCCACGTCGGCCCACCGGAAATGCGGTCTTCTGTCTGGCCCCACCCTAGCCACGGCGGGGTCACTCCTCTCGCCCGCCCAAGCAGCTTCGACTCGCCCGTACGCACGACACGATCCCGAAACCGAAACCGATTTCCTGGTGGGGGGCTCTCCGTTCCACTTCGATCTCACGCCCCCAACCCCCACCTCCGATCTTCAAGATGGCCTTACGAAGTCCACCAGGACCCCAAGAGGACCCCAAAAGAGCCTAAAGAGGGTCCCAAGAGAGTCCCAAGAGAGTCCCTCATGCTTCAGCCAGATTCCTGTCGAAGTGGCTCCAAGAAGCTCCTGGAGGTCTGGCTTCGCCATTCGTCGCCTCTCTGCTTCACTACATCTTTAATTACCTACGCCCCTCCTCCAGACATCTCCCATGGGCATGGGTACTGGATGGGCTGATACGCGAAGCGTCAAGAATCTTGTTTGCGGCACAGGACGGCTGCAGCAAGGACGGCCGCGGAGGCGGATGGGCGCGGCGGCAATGGTGGAGACGGCTGTACGAGCGGCCGACAGGACGACGGGCGCGGGCTTTTCCCCTCGAAGGTGGTAGTCATGCCTGGTGATCCTGTCCATCGCCAGGTTGTGGTCAAGTGGGAGCTGGGCAGGGCCAAGCAAGCACGCATTGCTCGTGGATCCGTTCCGTTTGCGGTACCAGACGCTCAGAAAGCACATGACCCGCACGCGAAACCTGTTAGATTCCACTAAAACCACGCGCGCGCTTCGCGCGCGCTTAGGTTCTGTCGAGTCACAGACCCAGGAATCGTGGAACCCCTCTCGGGCCCATCTTGGGGCTCTCTTGGGCCGCCTTTGGAGCCTCTTGGGGCGTCCTGGGTCTCTCGTGGGGGCTTCTTGGAGCTCTCTTGGCGCCTCCTGGAGCCTCTTGGGGCCGAAAGCTCGGAATTCTACAGTGGCTTTCTCCCTCTGGGACCCCTCTCGGGCACGCCTTGGGGCTCTCTTAGGCCATTTTGGAGTCCAATTTTGCCGTCCTGGGCGCCTCGTGAACCGTCTTGGAACTCTCTTGGGGGCCACCTAGGCCGTCTTGGGAGCCTCTTCGGACGTGTTGGACGCGGTGAAAACCCAACAGGCGACCATGCGAAAAGTATACGTTTTCCCATAGGAATGGGACCATTTTTGCTTCTTGGACCTCTCTTGGGGTGCCTCTCGGAACGTCTTGGGCTGATTTTGGAAGCCTTTTGGCGCCTCTGGGCGGCGTTTTGGCGCCTCCTGGGATGTGTTGGCCCGGAAGCTCGGAACTCGAGAGTGGCTTTCTCCTTCTGGGACCCCTCTCGAAGTCGTCTTGGGGTTCTCTTGGGCCGTCTTGGGGCCGTCCTGAGCCACTCGTGCGCAGCCTTGGAGCGCTCCCGGAGGCCTCCTAGGCCGTCTTGGAGGCCTCTTGGGCCGTCTTGGACGCGGTGAAAGCCCAAGATGCGAACATGCGAAAAATATACGTTTTCCCATAGGAATGGCACGATTTTTGTTTCTTGGACCTCTCTTGGGGTGCCTCTCGGAACGTCTTGGGGTGCTTTTGGGAGCCTTTTGGCGCCTCTTGGCGGCATTTTGGCGCCTCCTGGAGCCTCTTGGGCCGGAAGCTCGGAATTCGAGGTTGGCTTTCTCCGTCTGGGACCCCTCTCGAACTCGTCTTGGGGCTCTCTTGGGCCGTCTTGGGGCCGTCCTGAGCCACTCGTGCGCAGCCTTGGAGCGCTCCCGGAGGCCTCCTAGGCCGTCTTGGAGGCCTCTTGGGCCGTCTTGGACGCGGTGAAAGCCCAAGATGCGAACATGCGAAAAATATACGTTTTCCCATAGGAATGGCACGATTTTTGCTTCTTGGGCCTCTCTTGGGCTGCCTCTCGGAGCGTCTTGGAGGCTTCTGGGACCTTCTTGGTGTCATGACAGGCGTCTTGGAAGGCATCTGGAGCCATCGGAGCGCGTTCCGAAGCCGCCTGCGAACGATCTTGGACGGCGTCCGGCGGCCCGACGAGCCTCCGGGCCCCCCGGGGCCCACATTTGTGGTCGAGGTCCCGGCCCCGGGCCCCCGGACCCGGTGCGCCGTTATATGTATAAATGGAACGCAAACTCCAATCAGCGACGCACATTGGATCTGCTGTCCTGGCAAAAGTTCTGGCAAGAAGCGCACCTATTGCTGCACCGAGCGCTGTTTTGAGTACAGAGGTCCAGATATGGGGAAACCACAAGGTACGGATACTGATACTCCCCGGACCTTTCCTGGAGTGCGTCCTGACCAGAACTTCGAGGCGAATCCGGCGGTAGCGACAAAGGCCTCCCAGGAGGCCCAAAGAGGGGACAACGGGCGAAGGGTAGCAGTATGGGTACCTTTTCCTCCTCTGGGTACACACACCTGGGCCTCAGAGGGAGTGCTGGCTGGGCTGAGCGTGAACTCGCAGAGGACAATGGCCGCAACCAGCGGAAGCGCCCCTCACGGGACCGAGCAGGGGCGGGCTCCGAGGGGCGAGCAACGACGGCAGCCAGAGCCGGCATCGCCCAAGGCCCGCGGGCGAGAGCAGAGGCCGCGCGGCAGTGGCAAAACGAGCACACACTACGCAGTCCATGCGCAACGCAAGCATGCACGACGAAGATGCACCGGGCACTGGAAGGCCACGCCGACACTCTCCGAGCGGGGCGCAGCCAACGAAAGTGGCCAAGGGTGGGCCGAAGAGGAAGGATGCATAGAGTACCCAACAGCGAAATCAGCATCCACTGGTGACGGTCCGCGGGGATTTCTTGGATCTGCGCTGGACACCCTCCCTGGCGCGCGGAACGCGCCAGGGGCAGCGCCGGAGGTGCCGCCAAGGGGAGCCCGCGCAAATCCAAGAAATCCGCGCGGCATGCCGAAAGTTGATGATTATGTCTTTCTGTCTCGCTCGGGAAGAGAAAGCCACTGGAAGTCGCACTTTCCTTCCTATGCGTGACGACTGTACAGTAGGACCTCGACCACGAGAAACCTTCCGCAAGGAACTCAGCTTTGAGACCCCAGGACGTCCCTCGAGTGAACGTCGCGCTTTCCACAGCAAAACCATCGAAACCCAAGAAACCCAGGGCCCCCTGAAGGCAAGCAGGGTGTTGCTCGGAATGAGGAGGAGGAGGAGGAAGAGGAGGAGGAGGAGGAGGAGGAGGAGGAGGAGGAGGAGAAGGAGGAGGAGGAGGAGGGTGGAAGAAAAGGAAAAGGAGGAGGAGGAGGAGGAGGAGGAGGAGGAGGAGGAGGAGGAGGAGGAGGAGGAGGAGGGTGTTTCTTGGCATGGGTTTCCCCTGTATGCGCGTGGACTGCACTGCGCCGCGCAGGGGAGCTGTGACCAGGCGGGGAGGGAGCAAGGGCGGGGCTTCCCCTGCGGAGACGCCAGGGGCGAGCCTGGGCACGCACACCACGGGCACGCGGGGCCTGGCGCGGGTGGCCACGAGGGGGGGCGTCCACGAGGGGGGCGCAAATCATGCCCGGCGGCACGTGCGCGGCCCAAGGGGAGGGGGCCAGGGAAGTCCTGGAACAAGAAGGGGCGCAATGAGATCTGAGGAAACATCATGGCCCACGCCATGATGTCCACCACCCTCTCAAGAAGCCTAGAACTTTAGCTGTTTCTACTCTACTGCAATAGGGCTGCTGCCTCCCGGGAAGCCTCATCTAACGCTACAGCTTCTGCGTCGAATACTGTCACCGGAAGCTCCAGAAAAGTGCCGCGCACGACCAACGGCTCAAAGAAGTAATCGCCGTGTTCGCCGCCCTCGTTTGCCCCAGAGCCCGATGATGAAGGATGCTGCCGCGCAGTCTCCCTCTCGAAGCCCCCCGTCTGTCTGGATGACCACGTTGGCCTCGTCCACTTGTACCGTAGTCGGATATCTCTTGGTCCAAGTGCACCGCCTGTCCATCGTAAGGTTTGCCAAACCGTCGGCGATTTTGTTATGAACGCGCCTCCACCATTGCATGGGGTCTTGGTTGACGTGCGGTGGCAACCAACCGCGGCCCATGTGGTCAACGATTCTGTTCAACACGCGCGTGAGGAGCTGCTCGTACTTGGACTCGCGCAGCTCGGCATGTCCACATATGACGTCATGCAATATATGTGAATCCGTGGCGTGCAAGAAATGCTTATTTGCTGACGCCCAGTCGACATGGACCGCCACAGTGTCGAGCAATTCGTTCGGCTCAGGCTCCAAATTGTTGAAGATGACTTTCTCTTTCTCGGATTCCCAGTCTGTCCGTGCTCGTTTTAAGCTCCGCTCTGTGGTCTCATTGTCGCAAACGGGCACATGCCACTGCGAACAAATTATAGTTATATGACGTAGAGATACTGCCTTCCACTCTGGCCACGAAATGGTCTCGCGTAGGGCACGCCAGTGCAAGCCCATCACTTTGACGATCGGGTCCTCCCACGCCGGTCGAATTCCACCGCTCCGTTGAAGCATCCCTTCCGTTCGCCGTCGCTTTGCACTCATATCTTTCACGGTAGCCCAAACGACTCTTGAATTGTAGCCTCTTGCTAAAAAGAGCGGCGACAAAACCTCGTCAGCGCATGACGCGGGCTCGTGGTAGGCCGCCTTGTATAGAGAATCGAGCGCTGCAACATGAATCGGTTGATGGCCCGTTCGAGCCATCCATCGTTTGATTCTGCCTGCCGTCCTCTGCAAGTAGTCCAGGTACGTCTCGGCAGGTTTCCGCCGTAGCTTGAAAGCGCGCCGGAGGAACTTCAATTCCCAGCTGCATAGCTTGTGCGTGAGATCGGCGGTCTGATGCCACGTCTCCGCCCCGTGCAGGGCAGATGCCCGGGGTCCTCTGCACCATGCTGCAAGTTTGTCTTCAACCATGGATGGTGCGCAAAGGGGCCGTGAGTGGGCCCAGAAATAACCTTCGGTCTTGCTCAATCTAAAATCGATGCTCGTCGACGTGCTGCCAGACCTGTCAAGCATCTCCCCCAACACACTCATCCGGTCGATGACTGTGAAAACGAAGTGCGGCACTTGCGCACCACAGCGAACACCAGCCACATCCGCGCTCGGCGCATCACCTGTAGCCATGATCTGCAACGACGACTCCTTCCACGAGAACCCACCTGCGTAGATGACTTCCGTGACCTCTGCCATCATGCGTTCAAGAGCCTCCCTGGAGTCGGCGAGTAGCCAGATATTGTCACGCCATATCAGATGAGATATCGGAGCCCCGTTCGACACCGAACAACCCAACCCGCGGGATCTCCAAGAGACAACCGTGTCATGTAGGAGGTACTCTATCATGATATTGAACAAGTCTGGGGTGTCCACTCCGCCCTGCTTGCCTCCTTTCGTGAACGGAAACAAATCTGTCAAGTCGCACCCTTCCAAAGAGATGCGCGCTTGGAGATCGCGGAGCTCCTGGAACACATTGAACATCGTCATGGGATGTACTTTTCTCCATCGCATTGCCCTCGCGAGAACACCATGCAGCATATCATCGAAAGCAATGCGAATATCTAACGATGCCAAAAAGACGGAGATGCCCTGAAAAACCGTCGCGTTGTGGAGAAATTGTCGAATAGTGCCGGTTACGCGCGTCGTCCTCCGGCCTGGCTTGAATCCAAAAGTGGACACGCATGACGGCTTCACTTGTGAGCGCAGCTGTTCCCGTAGAGAGAGCTGGTACCACTTCTGGCTGACAGCCTGCTTAGCAATCCAGCGCAAACTCTCGTCGAAAGTAAATGGCCATGTAGCGTCGGGCTTCGGAATGCCAACATATTCCAAAATCTTCCATGATGGAGGGCATGCGTGCGATCGATCTTGTTGCCGCTGACGGAAGCAATTCCAGTAGAATAAGCATGTTGTAAATGGCAATGCTTTGTAGACCTCTGGTAGGATATCGTCCACGCCCGCAGCCTTTCCAGCACGTAGAGCGGCCCGTCCCTGCAAGACTCGGAACAGGGTCAAAGGAGGACAAGACCTGCCATCCAAAATTGCGTTGCTGCCTTCACTGTATAACTGGTGGATGCGCCCATCCTGTGCTGCGTAATTGTATAACTGGTGGATGCGCCCGCCCTCAATCATCACCCCCCTCTTGGCCGCCCCCGAACTCGGCGAGGGTGGCCACCGGTGCCAGGGCCGCCCGGGGGCAGCGGAGCCTCGGGGCTTCGTGGACGGGGGCACAGCTCAACGGGGGCTCAGGCTTTTCCATACCCAGACCCCCTCCGAACCTGCAGGGCGGGCCATTTCCCAAATCCGTGCTTCGGTGCGGATCGTCTGCGCGCCTCGTCTCCGTCGTCGTTGTCGTCGGCGTCGTCGTGGTCGTGGTGCGTCTTGCTCTGTTCGGGACTTGCTTCCCTTATGCAGTGACCACCACCACCACGCATACCCCCTCGAGTAATGAGAAAATCACGACGGAAGGTTTTCTATTTGCTGGGCCTCCAGAGGCCCTCGCCAGGCCTCGGGACCATCAAGAAACGACTCAGGATGAAGAACTGGCCCTGGGGAATGAGTCGAGACCTCTGGGGGTCGACCTCAAGAAAATATCATGACGTCGGGGGTCTGGGTATGCAATATGCCCCCGTTTACTGTGCTCCCGTCTGAGGCGCCCAGGGCCCCCTAAGACGGGGGCATAGCCAGACGTGGACATCGGCGTTCCCCGTGCCCCCGATTGCTGCAGCCCCGTCTCTGGCCCCCTGGGAGCCAGGTATAGGGGTCGGCAGGGGACAGCTGAGGGGGCACCGGCCTCGTGCGAGGCTAACCTGCTCCCGACGTGGAGAGGACATGACACGCGAGTGACAGGACACACGGCTGCCTGTGACTTTTGCAGGTTCGGCGCACGAATCAGACCCGACTGTAGCAAGGGCCAGAATAGCAGGCGCATCGCCCGGTGGGCCAGGTGCAAGCTGGTAGGGAGTCAGGGGGTTAGGGTTAGGTCGGGCATGTCCCCCTACAGGCGGAATTTGGGAGAAAACCTACCCCACAAAAGTCAAAAATGGTCTTCAAAAAAAGAATCAAAGAAATCGTCCCAGAACTATTTTTTGACTATTTTTGACAATGCCTCCTGTAGAGAGACATGCCCGACTTCAGGTTGGGGAGTAGTCAGCGCTGGGGCAACCCAGGACTGGTGGTGCAAGCACCTCCTGCTTCGCCCTCCACCCCGACTCCCCATCCCCCTCCTCCGCACCTTCCCTCTCCTCCTCCTCCCACAATGCGGACCTCCAATCTCCCTGGCCAGAGCAGATTCCCCCACGCAGGTCTACGGAACGGCCCGGGAGCCGAAGCCCCTCCCTAGCCACCAGAGGTGCACCTCATGCGCGCGGGCTGCTAGTACTTCCCCCAGTCCGTGCATCCATGACCTGCTCCAATCGGTTACGTCTGGGGAACCCATCGTATTGACGATCTCTCTCGAAATGGGTGCCGAAGCAGAAGTACCACATCTCCTCCAGCTGTGGCTCTGTCGTCTCCTGTCCACTTTCCCGACCCCTCCCCTCGAAACCGCCAGCGCTAATCTGCTGTAACCTTCCGTGCCGCAGCAGCGTCAGCATAATAAACAGCAGCAGAAGCAGCAACATCATCAGCAACTACACCATCGTAATCGTCAGCTCCTTCTTCGCCGCACTCAATACTACAGTCACGCCAAAACGCCGTGCTCACCTGCATCATCATCGTTCATCGCTGTCACCATCACCATTATCATGGGACGCCCAAGGACATAGTGCGTCCGACCCGAACATATAGTAGCATCATCTTGTAGTATATCGTCGACCCCGGATCGGTATGGCCAGAAAGCGTCGACCCCGGAGCTTACACTAGAAGATTTCTCGGCGCCCGGGGGGGGGGGGGCGACGCACAAATGATATCAGCAAGTTGGGGTGACGCCGATTCGCATCACCACCACCATGGGAAACAGCGCAACCCCTCCCTCCTCTGATGGGCCGATTTGCCACCACCACTACCATAGGTAAGAGGGGGAGGAGGAGGAGGAGGAGGAGGAGGAGGAGGAGGAGGAGGAGGAGGAGGAGGAGGAGGAGAAGGAGGAGGAGGAAGACCTCCTCATGCTCCCTTCTCCCCTGTCCTAGGTTTGGTAATGGTAGTGGAAAATTGGCCCATCATCCTTCCCCGACCGGGCTTCTCCGGCAGGACCGCGTTGAGGAGCACCGGGGGCAGGGTGACGGCGAGGAGGAAGTTGAAGATGATCAGCGGCATGGACTGCGAAACCATCCAACTCCTCCTCATCCTCCTCCTCCTCCTCCTCCTCCTTTGAGGCTCTGAGGTAGAAGCGGCAAGAACTGAGTAGGCATAAAAAGGACCCCTAACCCTTTGGGAGGCGACCTAAGCTAGGAGGGCCAGGAACATTAGGGATAGGGGGTCAGGGGGTCACTTCTGCGGATGTATCGCCCAGAATGATTATCCCTAATGCGAAGACGGGGACCTCAGTGAGGCAACGTCTTCATCGTGTTTTTAGGGTTAGGGGCTCTTTGTGCTCGATGACGTGCGGTAGAGGAGGCAAGAACTCCATCAGCCGACGCTGTCGGAGGTTGGCGCGGATTTCCTGGATTGGCGTTGGGCCCCCATCCGAGGCGCGCAGAGCGCGCGAGAGGCGGCGCCGGAGGCACCACCACGGGGGCCGCGCGGGCCGACACGTCATGCTTATGCTGACGGCCCATCCCGGCTGCCTCCTAACCCCCAGGAGGAGGAGGAGGAGGAGGAGGAGGAGGAGGAGGGAAGAAAAGGGGAGGAGGAGGAGGAGGAGGAGGAAGAGGAGGAGGAGGAGCAGCAGCAGCAGCAGGAGGAGAAGGAGGAGGAGGAGGAGGAGCAGGAGGCGAAGGGACAGGAGGAGGAGGGGGAGGCGGCGGCGGACGATGGCAGTGTCGTTTAGACGTGCTCACGCCGCTCTCTTGAGAGCCCTTGGGAGCCAAGAAGGAAAGGGAGAGGGAGAGGGAGAGGGAAGAGAGGAGGAGGAAGAGGAGGAGAAGGCGGAGGAGGAGGAGGCGGAGGGAAGCAGGAGGAGGAGCAGGAGGGAAACAGAAGGGAAGCAGAAGGAGGAGGAGGAGGAGGAGGAAGAGGAGGGAAGGACCAGGGGGCGACAGGGGAGGAGAAGGAGGAGGAACACCACCCAAAAGGACACCTGTAGCTGCGTCGGAATAGATTCGATGAGGGAGATGGGGACACACGATCAGACGCTCACTGTAGCCTCACGCCGTAACCCGCCTCCGCGGCGGCACGTGGTCACGGCGCGCAGGAGAACGGGGACACGGCCTGCCAGGAAGGGGGCAAGGGGAAGAGGGGGGAGGCTTCTCCTTCATCCTCATCCTCGATTTCCTTCCTCCCAACATCGGGGTTCCTGGAAGCCCCCTAAGGATGCCCTCTGGAGACTCCCCCGAGGCACCCAGAATCCCCCGAGAGGCCTCCCGAGGGAGCCAAGTGGCCAGCTCTGAAGGCCCTGGGCACGCAAAAGCGCCAGCGTTCCCCGAGCTTCCACCGTTCCCCGCTGGTTAAAAACGAACAGCCTTAAAATGAATGAATGGTAGTGTTGTTGTTGGTGTTGGTGTTGCTGCTGCTGCTGTTATCGCTGCTGTTGGTGGTGTTGTTGGTGCTGGTGTTGGTGTTGGTGTCGGTGTTGTTGTTGCTGCTGTTGTTGGTAGTTCGTTGTTGGCTGTTGGTTGTTGATTGATGGTTGTTGTTGTTGAGTCCCACCAGCCCTCTGGGCGTCGGTGGTTTAGAGCGTTTCCTCTTCCACCCCTCCTTCTTCCCCTTCGGGGAGGGGTTTACCCCTCCCCCTACCCCCTCCCCACTGACCTGGACAGGGGGTTCCGCGGCGCGTTGGAGCGTCCAAGATCGACCCCTGGGAGGGCTAAAATTCGACACCTCTCACGAGGATCGTGGCTCCTGAGGGGGGGACTGTAATTAGGGAACCCCCCTTCGTTGATCGATCTCCTCCAAGATGGCTCCGAGGCCCCCCAAGAGGCCCCCAGGAGGCCCCCAAGAGACCCCCAAGAGGCCCCAAGAGACCCCCCAGAGGCACCCAAGAAGCGCCCAGGAGGCCCCAAGAAGCGCCCAGGAGGCCCCCAAAGGCCCCAAGATGGCCCCAAGAGGCCCCAAGAGGCCCCCAGGAGGCCCCAAAGAGGATCCCGAACGGCCCACAGAGGCCCCCCCGAGGCACCCAAGACGCCGAAAAGCCCCTCAGGACGACCCTCTACTCGCCTGGGCGTCGTTTCTGGACGGGCTGGTGGGGATACTTTTTTTTTACAGCCGCAGGCGGAAGCGCCAGCGGCGAACAGTGGGCTGGTGGGGATACGCGAAGCGTCTAGAATTTGAAATTGTTGTTGTTGGTTGTTGGTTGCTGGTTGTTGGTTGTCGGCTGTTGCTGCTGAAGAAGAAAAAGAATTCTCCTTTCTTAAAAAAGGAAATTTTGCTGCTCCCCCTCTCCGGTAATCTTGTGGCTTTTCAATTAAAATGTTTCTCCTGGGGCGCGAACCCAGTTTGTTACAAGGGAAAATGAAGGGTCACCAAACTGTGTTGTCGGGCCCCGTTTTGCAACAACAACGGCTCCCGCCGCATATTTCCTCACAAGTTATTCCCAAATCGCACTCTCGCGAGGGGCTTCCTCACAAATTATTCAGGAGTTGTGCTCTCGTGTGGGACTTCCCCGCAATTTATTCAGACGCCGCGCCCTGGACACTCAGGAATAACGCTCCAGCTGTGGATTTCCTCGCAAGCAATTTTGGAACCGTGCTAATATCGCTCGAGAATTCCTCGCGATTTACTCAAGACGCACGCTTCAGCAACCCGCCTGCCCCTTGTCCATTCCTTCCATCCGTCCTCTCTTTCCCTGCCTCAGGGGCCGCAGGAAATACATGTTGCAGATATACCCCTACGGGGGTACGATTGAAGTCGAAGAGGGCCGATATCGACGGTTTGGGATGTACGTGCTGAATGGCAAGCGAACAGGAAGAAAGAGCGAAAAGTCTTAAACTGATTGTTGTTGTTGGTGGTGGTGGTGTTGGTGATGGTGGTGGTGGTGGTTGTTTGTTGTTGTCGTCGTCCCGCCCGCGACCTGGCCCGCGACCCACCCGCGACCCACCGCGCGACCCGCATGCGACCCACCCGCGACCCACACGAGACCCACCCCGCGACCCCCCGCCCACGAACCGCCCGCGACCCACCCGCGACCCACCCGAGCTTGAGCTTCACTTGAGCTCCGTTCTGCAAGGGGGGGGGCCCCCGTGCTGGGCTTTCTCCAGTGGGGGCCCAGAGGGGGAGGGCACCCCCGCACTGCGCTTTGGACGCCGGAGGGGTCTGCTAGGGGACCCTGGAGGGGGGTCCCCCCGTGCTGCAGCTTTCTCCGCGGGACGCTACTGCTGCAGGGTCTCCGCGGGGCGGGGCCGCGGATCTGGACTCCAGGCCCCCGCGCCCAGACCCTGGACACTTGCACACCTCCCCTCCTAGACGCCGAGCCCCCCCTCGTGGACACTTCCAGACCTCCCCTCCTGAACCCTGGACCTTCCCTTCCTGGACCTCGCGCAAGACTCCGGACCCCCTCCCTGGACCCGGGACTGCACGGTTTCCCCCGGGGCCGTAGGCGACCCGAGGAGGAGGAGGAGGAGGAGGAGTTCCCTCCTGGAGTTCCCTGGCGTGCCCCTCTTGGGCCCCGCTTCGGGTCCAGGGTCCGAGCTCGGGGTCGGGGGCTGCTCGGGGTTTGCCCGGTGCTGCGCTCTCTCCAGCGAGGACGGGGCGCGAGAGGTCTGGGGTCGGGGGTACGTCCAAGCTGCCGATCCAGGAATCCAGGGTGCGGGATTCTGGGTCAGAGGCCTGGGGTCCGTCCAGGGTGCTCCATCAAGTATCGGGAGGTAGCGGTCGGGGGTCCTGGGTCGGAACAGAGGTCCAGGGTCCAGGGTCGGGCGTTTCACCTGAGACCTCCTCATCATTTACGACACTGGAGCTTCAAGACAAGCAGCAGTTTCACAGATGGAGGACGGGTCATTTTCAAAAAGTGGCTCTCGCCTTAGCGCCGCGCACATTCGTTCGAAAATTTGCATTGGTTTCACGGATTGAGGGCGACCCGTTTTCAAAATGTGGCTCTCGCCATAGCGCGGCGCAAATCCGTGTGAAAAAATACAAAAATTTCACGGATTGAGGGCGACCAGTGTTCCTATGAGGCTCTCGCCTGTGCGCCGCGCACATTCGTTCGGAAATTTGCAAGAGCTTCACGGATTGAGGGCGACCCGTTTTCGAAATGTGGCTCTCGCCGTAGCGCGGCGCACCTTCTTTTGACAAATTTGCAAGAATCTCACGGATTGAAGGCAACCAGTGTTCCAAATGTGGCTCTCGCCTCAGCGCTGCGCACATTCGTTCGAAAACTTCGCAAGAGGTTCACGCATTCCCATGATCCACGTACCACACGTGGTGTTTTGGAAGGACTCAGGATTATGAGGGCGCAACATTTGCGTTGATTCGCGGCGTTGTAGTCCCAAAAACGGCGTTCTGGTACGATTCCAGATCGTCAAGACGCAACAATCAGGTTTATCCGTGACGTTGAAATCCCGAACACAATGGTTAATGGTTCTCTTCCATCGGGGGGGGTCCCTCAGTGGAAATGGACCGTTGTATGGACCCTGTGAAGAGGGAACCTGGAAGGAGGGTTTATTCCAAAGTCATTGATGACCCTTGGGTTTACACTGGTCATCCTCCTCCTCCTCCTGCTCCTCCGCATCCTGCCTCTCTTCGTCCTCCTCCTCCTCCTCCTCCTCCTCCTCCTCCTCCTCCTCCTCCTCCTCCTCTTCCTCCTCTTGCTCCTCCTGCTCCTCCTGCTCCTGCTCCTGCTCCTGCTCCTCCTCATCCTCCTCTTTCTTTTCCTCCTCCTCTTCCTCTTCCTATTCCTCCTCCTCCTCCTCCTCCTCCTCCTCCTCCTCCTCCTCCTCCTCCTCCTCTTATTGTTCCTCCTCCTCTTCCTCTTATTATTATTCCCCTCCTCCTCCGCCTACTCCTATACTATCATTGGATTACTGTTTATATTAGTATAGTTAATACTGATATTGTGATTAGCAGTGTTATTGTCCGTATACTTCCTGAAGCAAGTATTAGCATTATTAGTATTACTACTACTAGTCTTATTCTCAATATTATTAGTCTATAAGACTGTGTTAGATTGATAGCATGACCATTATTGTGTATATGATTGGTATTCATGGTATGATTGGTGTTCGTACGAGTACTAGAAGTCGCAGTATTACTATTACTACGATGTCTCGTGGTATTACTAGTGTTATCAGTAGTCGTAGTAGTATGCCTAGTCTTCTTATTAGTATTGTTATTGCTCGTGACAGTGTTCTTAGCTGTCTTCGTAGTATTCTGAGTATGCTACTTACCCGTAATATGGCTCGTATTGCTAATTTATCAATGCCATTCGTACTATTCGTCGTCGGTTTAGTGATTTTCTTATTACTATGATTAATATAAGTTGTAAGCGTGATGGTACTAATACGGTCCCGTGTAGTATTATTATTCTTAGCATTCATATTAATAGTGTGATTCGCATTCTTCGTCATACTGGCATTACTACGAATAATACCATGCGCACGACTTGACAATTGTTTTATAGTATCATTATTATTCCTCCTCCTCCTCCTCTTCCTCCTCCTCCTCCTCCCTCCTTCCTCCTCCCCCTCCGTCCTCCCACCTCCCTCCTCCCCCTCCCCCCCCCTCCTCCTCCTCCTCCTCCTCCCTTCCTCCCTCCCTCCCTCCTCCTTCTTCTTCTTCCTCCCCCTCCTCCACCTCCTCCTCCTCCTCATCATCAGCAGCAAAATCATCCTCCTCCTTCTCCTCCAGCACTCATCCTTTCCGTTTCCTCGGCCGAGGAGCAGGAGGGGGAGGAGGAGAAGGAGGAGGAGGAGGAAGAGGAGGGGGAGGAGGAGGGTAAGCAGGAGGAGGAACTGAAGGAGGGCTCTATGCCTCCGAAGCGCTGGATGTGGACATGCTCTGCAAGGGTACCCCAGGCAAGGGCGGCCAAGCCTGAAGCAGCTGGCGCATCATCATGGTCCTCGGGACGCACACAACTTGGACGGCTTCTCAGAAGCCGGAAGCCGTCTCTGTCTTCGGAGGAGGCCCCGCAAACTTATCAAAAGGACAAAAGCCTTATGGGCGTTCTGACAAGCCCACCCACCCCATTAACTTCCCCGCTGGGTTCGCTGCCGAATTCCACTGCTTTGAGGCCACGACAGAAAATTGTAACCAGCCGTCCTGGAACCTTGCCTCGGCCGAACTCGCAGCCTCTCACCCGCCTCCCGCTGCAACGGTTGGCGGTGCGCAGAAGGGCGTAGGGGTGGGGGGAAGGCGTCTTAGAAGGAGGCTGTTACTGAGAAGCCTTCTCCCCAGGGTAGCCTTTTATCCCCATGTGGGTCTCTGTTGGCCAAAAAGAGGTTGCTTCTAAGATTTCCGACATGGGCGGGGGGGGGCGCATGTGGACAATGCCGCCAAGGCCTTCGGTGGAGTTCTGTCGGTGCAGGCAACGAAACGCTGTATTCTCGTACGTGGACGCATGTGGTCACGGCCACTGGGGCCTTCGGCGGGACTCCATATAGAGCCACGGAACGCTGTACTGGGTGGCACGGACGCATGTGATCACACCCACTGGGACCGTCGGTGGAGCTAGCTCCCTATACGCGGGCGCATGTAATCTCAGCCACTGGGGCCTTCGGTGGGGCCCCCTATGGTGCCACAAAAAGCTATGCTGGGCGGCGCGGATGCATGTCATCACACCCACTGGGGCACTCGGTGGGGCTCCATATGGAGCCACGAAGCGCTGTACGGTGTGGCGCAGACGCTTGTGATCACACCCACTGGGACCATCGGTGGAGCTAGCTCCCTATGGAACCACGAAACGCTGCACTGGGTGGCGCAGACGCGTGTCATCACAGCCATTGGGGGCATTCGGTGGGGCCTTCTATGGGGCCACAAAACGCTGTGCTGGGTGGCGCGGACGCATGTCATCACAACCACTGGGGCATTCGGTGGGGCTCCGAATGGAGCCACGATCGCTGTACTGGGTGGCGCGGACGCATGTGATCACAGCCGCGGTGGCGCTGACGCATGTGATCACCGCCACTGGGGTTTTTGGTGGAGCTCCCTATACGGCCACGAAACGCTGTGCTGGGTGGCGCGGACGCATGTGAGCACAGCAATTGGGGCCGCCGGTGGAGCTCCTTATGGGCACACGAAACGCTATATGTTCGGGCGCGGACGCATGTGATCACAGCCACTGTGGCCTTCGGTGGAGCTCCCTATGTGGCCACGAAGCGCTGAGTTTGGTGGCGCGGACGCCTGTCATCAAAGCCACTGGGGCATTCAACGGGGCTCCCACTGGGCGACGGCGCGCAGTCCTTGGCGGCACGGGCGCATGTGATCAGCCACTGGGGCCTTCGATGGAGCTCCCTATAGGGCCACGAAGCGCTCTGAAGGGTGGCGCGTGCGCATGTGAGCACCCCTATGGGTCCACGAATCGTTGCATTGTCGAGCGCTGACGCATGTGATCACACCCACTGGGGCCTTCGATGGAGCTCCGTATGGGGCCACAAAACGCTGTACCAGGTGGCGCGGACGCATGTGATCACACTCACTGGGGCCTTCGGTGGAGCTCCCTATGGGACCAAGAAGCGCTGCATTTTCGGGCGAAGACGCATGTGATAACAGCCACTGGGGCCATCGATGGAGCTCCCTACGGGGCCACGAAACGCTATATTTTCGTGCGCGGACGGATGTGATCCAAGCCACAAGGGCCGCCGGTGGAGTTCCCCATGGGGCCACGAAGCGCTGCATTCTCGTGCGCAGACGCATGTGAGCACAGCAATTGGGGCCTTCGGTGGAGCTCCCTATGGGGCCACGAAACGCTGTACCGGGTGCGGAGGGCAAAGGCAGGGATGGGAGGATGGGGGGAGGGGCGAGGAGGACGAGGAGGAGAATGGAGGAGCAGGAGGATGAGGAGAAACGCGGGGCGCTGTCTTTCCAAAACGAGGACCCAACACCACAGGATGGTTGGGAATAAATTTCGGTTGCTGGGAGAAGCCATACTTGCATCACGTGTTTAGGTATCAGTACCTGGTAGCGCGTTGGTTGATGATTGTCTCGGTGGAAGTGACTCTGAAAGCGAGCGGGTCTGAGTCCAAGTGGCTGCGGATGAACGATCCTGTGCAAGAGCGCCTGAACGTGAGAAGGGCGAGAACGAGATGAGCTGGAGCACGAACGGCCGAATACAAGGGCGTCTGGGTATGCGCGGACTTGAACGTTATCAGGTCGGAGTAGCAGTCACCGGGGGGGTGCCGCGGTGCGAGACCCTCGCCATCTGGGCGAGAACGGGCCCGAACCACATCTGCTGGCGTCTGCCCACTGGGTGGTCCTGATGCAATGCCTCCTGCATCGCTGCAGCTGGGCCTCCAAAGATCATCACAGAAGTCAGCCGAACTCATGACTGAACGATTCTGCAGTGGTCTCTGAAACTCTGGCTGGCTCTAACTCGAATGCCTAAACCCTCTTCGTGCTTCGCGGTTGATGGGAGGAGCGGCGCCGACTGCGCGCTGTGGAACTTCACTCTGACGGATGCTGGCCGGTGCCCGCCCTGAGGGCAGGCGCTGGGGCCAGGCGACTCGGACCGACACCCAAAACGAGCGTCTCTCGACAGGGAGTGGGGGACCCCTGTCCCCACGAACGCGCGGGACACTTCTACTGCGGCCAAGCGTGGGGAAGTGCTGCGTGGCAGACGCCGCGCGCTGCGCAACGCAGCCGCAGGAATGCTCGGTTGCCTGACCCAACACCTCTACGCGGGGCGATGCCCTCCCGACATCCCCCCGATCGCACTGGGCCGAGCCAGCCAGACGCGGCGGAGCTCCTTGGGTGCTCCGAAGCCATGCCTGCTAGATCGAGGTGAGGAAGTCTCAGTGCGAAATCTGAATACAAGTGAGTCCGAGTGAGAGAACCTAGTATCTAAGTGGGTCCGAATATGGGTGAGCCTGAGCATGAGAGAGTCTGAAACCAGTGTGTGGCTGTGGGAAGTCTGAGTGTGGCTGTTTGAATGATTTTGCATGTGAGCCAAATCCGACAGTGAGTAGATCCGAGCGTGTGAGTCCGAGCGTGCGTGAGTCGGAGTTAGTGCTCTGAATGTGAGTGGGCCTGAGCTCGGAAAATCACAATTACCAGTTCAAGTGTGATAGGTCTGAGTGTGGCAGGACGAAGGAAGGAGTTTGGTGTGTGAAGGGGCACAGCGGTGACACTGTCAACAAGAACCCGAGGTTCTTGTCACAACCGACAGGCACTGAGGTTTACACAGACGTTGTGGTGCAGATCGCCACCTACATGCTGGTGCCATCCGTCCTCCGCCATTCCGAGGCATTCCCAGGCGCCGCCGGCGCGAAGCGTGACGTCATCGACCCCCTCCACCCCCCCCAAATGATTGCCGTCATCGGCCCGGAATAAAAATAAAAATAAACAGGCTCCAGCCGCGTCCGCGCGCACGACGACGATGAGCGACGAGCGACGAGCCACGAGCCACGAGCCACGAGCGACGACGACGACGTCGTCGACGACTGCGGACGAGACTCTTTTGCGGATTCCTACGCGGACACCTACGCGGATCCCAATACGCACGGCGGCAGTGCCCGGAGCGCACTGGGGGGGGAGCGTTACGTCATAGGGGGGGGGGCGGGAGCCATGACGCCAGTCATGCCCCAAGCAATAAAGAAATGGTATCCTCCCACCTCGGACCCTGGGGAAGAGAAGCTGAAGAGGGGAGGGAAGCACGGAGGAAGGAAGAAGGAAAGAGCTAAGAACGGAGACGAGATGAGGAGCAGACACACGCAGCGCTGTGAGAGCCTCATCGCACGCAGCTCAGCCGTTGACAGGAAGATGCCTCACAGAACAGATCCCTACCATGCCAGATGCGGAAGGAAGGACAAGGGGAAGGAGGCGGAAAGACGGAGAAAAATTGAGGCGAGGCGCGCGCGAAGAGTTGCCCTCCAAGCTCAGAAGTACTCTGAAACCAAGCGAAAACACGACACCGACTCTGTCACCCCTGCGTCACTATTAATAACAAAACGGAACGTGCAAAAATTGGTCACAAACGTATCTGCTTCGAGCCGCAACCCCTTGCAGCGAGCATGAATGAATGTTCTGCAGGAAGAGGCTGCGGGCTGCCGCACTGTATCCATGACGTGGATGTTTGAGCATGCTGCTGATGAGCTTGATCACGCTTGTTCGATCGGCTGCAAGAACAGGCTGGAGCGCAAGCACTGTTGAAGTTTCATGTAGAACATGCTTCATGTTGATACGCCTAGGCCCAGTGCATGATGTCAAAGGATATGCTCGATACATGATACGTATCGAATTCAGTGAACATGGCTCGAGATTGTTCACTTGGTGTCTGAATGGAAGCGGGAATATGAGGACAACAGTATGAGGCAATGTAAAGGTGAGCCACGCCGCCTGAGGGGGCCAGGATGCTATTATATTCAAGGAGCAGACGAGGAATGGAGAAAAGCAAATGGAGAACGACTATGGGGGCGCTGCGAGGTTTGGACCCCCGGGTCCTGCCCGGCTGTATCTTCCAGCGCTTGACGTCAAAGAAAGCAGGCACGACCATCAGGGTGCCTCGGGCGCTAGTCCGCGTCAACGGGGCATATGGAAGCACCTAGCAGGAGAGCCCAGAATCGAATCGATCAATCGGATCGGCGATCGAAATGAATCGGATCGGCGGAAATCGGCAGCCGAGTCGGGAAAAGTCGAATCGGCGGAGATCGGCAGGCTAGTATGCCGCCAACAAGACATCGGAACCCAAAGCGGAATGCCAAGTCGAATCGAATCGGAACCGGAAGCCATCGACATCGAATCGAATCGAATCGGCGGAGTCGAAATGAGCCATGCCTAGTGGCCGAAACACCCATATCGCAAGCCAAACGTCCGAATGTTCTGACACATAGGCTACAAATCCAAGAGACCCGCACCGCAACTCCAATCTGCACCGCAGTCCCAGGCGTCGGATTCGGCACGTACACGCCCCACCCAGGGTGGCCAGGCGGACACGGAGGTCCGCAGGCCCTCTGCTGAACCTGAGATTATATATATATATATATATATATATATATATATATATATATTGAGATGTGTACATTTACATGCATATACATACACACATGCATATACATATATACATATATAGATATACACACACACAAACATATACATCGATATATAAATATATAACGTATATGTGCATACGGGGATCGCAGCTGCAAATAGAACTGGGTGAAACACTGCGCCGGCTGACAAGGGCAGGGGAGGAGGAGGAGGAGGAGGAGGAGGAGGACGGGGAAAGCACAGAAACTCGCATTCAGGAGCCCACCAGATCTTCTGGACAAGACCTGAACGACCCCACACGATTCTCGGCGGGATCCTAAAACGAGGGAGGCAAGGGGCAAGAAGGCAAGAAAGATAGCAACGACTCTGGCACAGACATGTGACTAGAAGGGTACGCTGATAGTTGATAGCGTCGGGGGAGGAGGACGCATTAATGACACGATGCCACGCCATTGGCTGGGATGGTTAGTTACACGATGTCAAGCCATTGGTTTGTGGGGGATGTCTCAACAATAATGTCAGTGCTTCGGTATTTGCTTCTTGATGCTCAGAGGGAACGACGATGACATCTGAAATGGCATCCTATCTCCAACCCCCCCTCGCACACACACGCACCATTCCTGCATGTCCCCCGAAGTGAGGCACATGTTCGTCGTTCAACTGCAGGCCAAAATTACACACCTCTCTTGGTCACCTACTCACGCGCAGATAAGCCGCGGGCCGGACGGGTGCAATAAAACATGCAATAGGTGGCCTCTCCTGTGCAAGAAATGGGCAGCAGACCAGGCTGCCGGTTTCAATAACAGATATCAGAGCAACTCAAAATCCCCAAAGTTAAATTTCCGAGCCGGCTTCGATAACATATACCAAGGGAAAAACGATTTCAGTAGCCTAACCCGCCCCGAATGTACTACAGCTTGCATGTAGGTCATGGGCTGCCCTGCTGGTCAACTCACCGCCCAAGAACACGGCTCACAGCAGGCCTACACACCGGTGCCGACAGCAGTGGCGAAAGCGCCCCGAACGGCGTCAAGACGAGAGCGGGCCCTGATAGGCACACAGATGCACACAGCTGCGATCGCGTCAACCACTGTCACGGCGCCTATGCCCCAGAAGACGATGATCCAGACCACGGCCTGGGGGGCACTGCGAGCGGCCTTCCCACATGAGCTCAGATAGCAGGAGCCACAATAGCAGGTGTCGGCACGTCCACGACCAAGATAAGCGTCCCGGAGCATCGATCCCAAGAAGACAACGCGAAGAAACTCTGAATAGATCAGTTGCGATATGCTGTAAATCGTTGTCGGAGCCTTGAAACGCCAAACCTGTATTTTGGCAACATGAGATAGCCCAACACTAACATTTAGGAAAGTTACCGAGTGGCACCCTCAACAAAGTCACTGATGCAAGATCACACGAGGGCCCCTCACACACGTGGAGAGTGCTCAATCTCCTACAGCATGCATAATGTTGTCGTGTCAGGTGTTCCGATCTGTATCCCGCAACTGTGGTGAAGCGAATCCTGACAGTAACAGGGTGTGAGAGGGCTCTGGCGGTGATTGCGTCCAACCTCAGACAATCGAAAAAAAACCTGGTTGGTCGTAACTCGAGCCCAAGGAAACTGGCGTGGACCAAACCAGCAACCCTAGAAGTTTCCCGGCGAATCGCGACTGGTAGAACGTGCTGACCCCAACACCTCAGAGTCTGTCCTCTAGTCGCTCCAGCCCCTTGGGTATTGTCAGATGTGTCCCCAGCTGTTTGCACCGTGTTGGAGACCCTGGGGCCCTCTGGGTCCCGCGAGGCGTGCTCTGCAGGCCATCTGGGCCTCCCCCGAAAAGCTGCGGCCACCTCGGGCCAGGGCCTCGTCTGACAGCGCCCAAAAACCCCTGCCAAAAGATATGTGCGGCGCACTGGAGCCAGACTGCAACTCTGTGCTGCGTGCTACGCGCCGCACGGCACACGTGCCCAGATCAACAACGTTGCCTACGAGCCTCCGTGGTTAACAGAAAGGAACGGAGGGACGACAGGGCCGGAGAAGAAAGAGGATCTTGCCGTATAGCAAATCAAACGACGCGCCGCACGGCACACGTGCCCAGATCAACAATGTGCCTACGAGCCTCCGTGGTAACAAAGAGGAGCAGAGGGACGACAGGGTCAGAGAAGAGAGAGGATCCTGCCACATAGCATATCGAATGACAATCGATCGAGAGTCAGCGCTCACGCAACGAAAGCTGTCGATCATTGATTGGTCGCTTCACAGTAGTGTTGGACTGAACGCCGAACTGTGGACAACGACCACGGTATCTGTCACATAACCACGGAGTAGACCCGGGTGACAAAAGAATAGTGAGTCTCGAGCTCTTGTGCCAAAGACGCCGGCACGTTGATTGACATGGACAGTGCAACTGCGCACATTCGGCTGCTTGAGACAAGTCAGATAGAATTGTCTTGGGAACTCATGATTGGACACTCAGCGTTCATGCTTCTAGCAGCGAAAACGTTTGAGCTTGAACAACTGTTGACGATGCTGGAGAAAAATGACGATGGTGAACTAGCAACGATGGTGAACTAGCACACTCGTCACGCCTTTGCCTCGGTAGTGCACATAGAGAGGCAACGCATGACTCATATCCACCACCGTGCCGCGGGCACTGCGAAAGCGTCCGCAGGTCCCTTCGAGCCCTCTGCATTGAGAACTGTAGGCGCTCTTCTGGGACGCCCGACAGGTGTACGAAAACAATGGCATGATGCCCAACAAGAAATCTTGTCCAAAACTGACAGCGGCCGCTATTGGGCAGCTAGCCGTCTGTCTCGAGCGGACAGTTCAGCATGAACAGGAAATAGAGGCCTCCTAAATGGGGTCCGAGTAGATGTGGTCGGAGGATTGCACCGCATCACCGATGCATCGCCGATGCATCGGCGTTGCATAAGCGACGCCGGCGACGCCTCGGCGACGTCGACGTTGAGAAAATCTGGCTCCACATCGAGCCGCATCGTCGATGTGTCGGCGATGCATCGGCGATGCAGCGCGATCCTCCGATCCAATCTAGAGTCAACCAGAATCACAAGGATGCGCGGTAAGGATGCAAGGGCCTTGGAGGACCCAGTTGGCGCTTTCGACTGAGGTTGGCCAGCAAAAATCGCCACGGATGGGCCGAAGGGGCGAGGATGAAAGGGCACCCTTGGGAGGGTTGACTATCATTACTAGGCGGATTGACTGCACGCCGACCGCATCAGGGAGGCCAAGAGGACGTGCTGTCGTCCGTTGTGCCCATGTCTTGCATATACCCATTTGGAGCGTACCACCGATCCTGCCGGGGGCCCAGACCCCGGCTGATGCCCCTGCACTCCTGGCGCCCTCTCCCGAGGCGCTCCCCGCGCAACTCTTCCACGGCCCCCCGGGAGCGCGGCCGCGGTCCTCCACCTCCAACATGCTCCAAGACTTCCCCAAGGGCCCAGGAGGGCCCCTGGACGGCCCAAGACGGCCCCAAGAGATATCCCAGAAACGTCCAGAGACGGCCCAGAGGGACCCCAAGACAGCCCCACAGAAGACCAAGACAGCCCCAAGAGGGCCCCAAATGAGCTCATCCTCGACATCATCACCATTTTGATGCTCCACGCCGCACTCGTCCACTACGATGCTCCTCCCCCTCCTCCTCCTCCTCCTCCTCCTCCTCCTCCTCCTCCTCCTCCCCCGCCTCCTCCTCCTCCTCCTCCTCCTCCTCCTCCTCCTCCTCCTCCTCTTCCTCCTCCTCCTCCTCCTCTTCCTCCTCCTCCTCATCCTCCCCTCCTCAGTATCGGTTTCTTCATCCTCCTACTCTGCCCCTGGACAACCTCACATGATCCAAGATACATCAAGGCGGCTGGGGTGTGATATGGGACGACTTTCTGACCGTTACTCCAACCGAAGCTAGAAGAGCATGATACGGCCTCCTGTCGCCCTTCGAACAATTGCCTTCAAGAGCGCTGGGCTTGAGTCGGTGACCGTAATTACTTGGCGCAAGCAATTGGATTATGTATACACGGCTGATCGGTCTTAGGAACAGCGCCGAGCACGATCGTATAGTTGGACTTGGGTCTTGGGAAGGGCAGAGGCTCAAGAGGCCCCCAAGACGGTCCTAAGAGGATCCCAGGAAACAAAAACACGAACCCACATTTGGAGTCTGGAGCCCTCCACCCCAAGATGTCACCCCTGGACCCCCTGCAGGACCCCAGACGGCCACAAAAGGCCCCCGAGAGGTCCCCAGGAAGCCCCAAGAAAGTCGAATGTTCACGGTGTGGACCCTTCCGGAAGGCACCACATGGCCCTCGGCTCAGCCCGCGGGCCACCCAGAAATATCCAAAAATCCTTCTCCCGACGGCTTCTTTACCTGCCAGGAAGGCCTCCAAAGCTGCCAACGTGGCCCAAGATGACCTCCAAGACGGTCCCAAGATGCCTACAAGACGGCCAACATGGCCAAAAGGAGCTTGCTTGTCTAGTATTTCCGAAAACGGTCGGCACCCCGGGGGGCCGGGGGGGGGCGCGGAAGGGTGACAGTAACTATTGGGCGGGGTGGGGCACGTCGGAGTGGGGGTGCGCTGCGGTCGCCACAGCATGCGCGCGAGCACCAGCATGTGGGGCCCCCCCCCTCCTACGTACGATTGTTACCGTGCGGGTAACGACCGTTGCGCTCCAGGGGACAACGAAAACAATTTCGAGAGGGCCCAAGATGCCAATCGGACGGCCCAAGATGACTCCAAGACGGTCAAAGAGATGCCCTCCAGACGGTTCAAGAGGCCTCCACGACGCCCCGAGAGGACTCCAAGAGGACTTCTGGGAGGCCAGAAACATTGGTTTCCGATTGGTCTTCCAGTTTTCATCGCGCTCTCGCCCATTCGGGCTTCCGACAGCCGAAGACAGCCCCAGAGGGTTCCAAGACAGCCCCAAGACGGCTCC
>CAUYUJ010008936.1:92422-102422 GCA_963575745.1 Prorocentrum cordatum
GAACGGGGTGGGGGGCGGGGGCGCGGTGCGACGCGGAATAACATGGTCGGAGCGGAAGGGGCATTGGGCGGAGGGGGCACTGGGCCGCTGGGGAACGCTGGGGAGGGGTAGGACGGGGGCGGAGAGGGGGGAGGGCGGTGCGACGCGGAAAAACATGGTCGGAGCGGAGGGAGCACTGGGCGGAAGTTTCACTGCGCCGCTGGAGATAGCTGGGGAGGGGCAGGAGGGGCGCGGGGAGGGGGTGGGGTCGCGGTGCGACGCTGAATAAAATGGTCGGGGCGGAGGGGGCACTTGGCGGAAGTTCCACTGGGCCGCCGGGGAACGCTGGGGAGGGGTAGGAGGGGGGCGGGGAGTGGAGAGGGGGGCGCCGTGCCACGCGGAATAACATGGTCGGGGCGGAAGGGGCATTGGGCGGAGCGGGCACTGGGCCTCAGAGGAGGGGCACGAGGGGGGCGGGGAGGGGGGGCGCGGTGCGACGCGGAATAAAATAGTCGGGGCGGAGGGGGCACTGGGCGGAGGTTCCACTGGGCCGCTGGGGAAGTAGGAGGGGGGGGCGGGGAGGAGGGGGCGCGGTGCGACGCGGAATAAAGTGGTCGGAGCTTTTAGACACCCTGTGCAAGAGAATAAAATGGAATACGTCGACCCCGATCCCCGACTTCATGGAGTTTTAGACTGGACAGAACCTGTCGGGCCCAACTCGGGAATATACGATTGGGGGCGTCTATCCTCGCCAGGGTTGCGTCCGAATAGCCTCCTGCGGGTGTATCCCCGAGCTTTCCCTCTTGTTTGAGCCGCTCGATCTTTCGTGGAAAAGCCAGAGTGGGGGGTGAGAAATCGTCTGCGACACCAGGGCCAACAAACATTGAGCCTAAAACGGCCCCAAACGAGGCCTCGAAGACTTTCACGAGCAACCCGAGAGAGTGAGGGGATGTTCCCGCCCTAAGAGGAGCAGCGCTGTCCACTACGATGGGCAGCAGATGGGTGACCGTCCAACCATCAAAAGGTTCAACGCGCGCTGGGCTCAGCTGCGCGCTGCTGGAGTGCATCTTCGAGGCATGGAAGCCCATCGTCTCCCAACGCCCACGCACAGGAGGTGGTGGTGGGAAACAAGGCCAGGATGCCCACCGAGCAGGCGCGCGGAAGGGCACGAATGAGGAGGAGGAGGAGGAGGAGGAGGAGGAGGAGGAGGCGGAGGAGGAGGAGGAGGAGGACGAAGCCTCCCCCAATGCCACGCCGCCCGACGGCCCGCTCCCCCCCTCCCCTCCCACGGGCGCCCCTCCCCCCTCCCCGCGCTCGTCAGGCACCTGCCCCGCGAGAGACGCCCTGGGCAGCAGGGACCCTGGACACGGAATGAGGACCCTCTCCGTGTCCCAGGGCGCTGGCCGCATGTCCTCCCGCTCTCCGGGAGGTGGGCCGCTCCTCCCCCCCGTGCCCAGGGCCGCTCGCTGCGACACCAAGGCCGAGCACCGGCAGCGAATCCGAGGCCGACCAGAAACGGATCGAGCGAGCGCGGCTGGGAACGCTCACGCAACCTCGCCTCTACCAAAGGGGTGTAGGCTCAGGTCGGGCATGCCCTCCCACAGGCGGATTTTGGAAGAACCATAATAAAAATAATCACATAACAACAGCAACAACAACAACAACAACAACAACAACAACAACAACAACAACAACAACAACAACAACAACAACAACAACAACAACAACAACAACAACAACAACAACAACAACAACAACAACAACAACAACAACAACAACAACAACAACAACAACAACAACAACAACAACAACAACAACAACAACAACAACAACAACAACAACAACAACAACAACAATAGCAGTAGCAATAGCAATAGCAACAACAACAACAAGAATAACAACATCAACAACAACAACCAAACAACAAAAACAACAACAACAACAACAACAACAACAACAACAATCATTTAAGACTGGGGACACTCCGTTCTCACCAGTGCCAGGGTTTTCATAGGAGGCGGGCAATACCCCCACTTTGTGGGGGGGCCGGTTCAAGCTCTACCAAATTTCCAAACGACTCTTCGCCACCACCCACACCCAGCTTCCCGCCCTATGACGTTCGGACACTTCACTTCGTGGCATGCGGACGACCGTGGCTACTATTCAGGGCCCCGCGGCCGACGACGACGGCGTGCGCGCGCGAAGAAAAAACGAATGTGTCCCGCATGGTATTATTTGACAGGGATGATGGCCCTGGCAGGTGCGCAACCGTTGTCGCAGAAGTTCGAAAAAGTTGCTCGCAAAAGCCCGTTTGACAGAAATGTTTAAAAAGTGTTGGGTTTCCTACGAATCCGCAAGAGCGCGCGGGATGAGATTTTGACATTTTTTTGTTGAAAAACCATTGGTTTTTTGATGTTTTTATGTTAAAATCTCCGAACACTAAGCTTTTGGAAGGATTTCGTCTTGCGCGCGCGAATGTCCACTTTACCTTATTTTTTGCAAGGGATTCTTGAAATTTGATTATATTAGAACAAGAAATGTCATTTTATAGTGTTTTTTGCAAGGGAAAACGGATTACAACAAAACAACCGGATCCTGATCACATCGTTTACCTGAGGCTTCCTCACGAAAATGATGAAAATGTAGCTGCGGCCTAGCGCGGCGCAGGGGGGGCGCGCACCAGGGGGCCCAACAATAATTATTCTTTAGAATAAATAATGTTCAACAACAACAACAACAACAACAACAACAACAGCAACAACAATCACAACCACAACCACAACCACAACAACAACAACAACAACAACAATAAGTTTAAGACTGTTCGCCTTTATATGCTCGAGTGTCCAATAACGCGTATTTCCCAAACCCTCGATACCCGCCCTCTTCGTCTTCGATCGAACCCCTTTAGGGGGGTATACCTTTCTTCCCTGCAGGCCAGGCCCCGGCAAGCGGCGGGGCGGCCGCGGACCGTCGGCCTGGCCAGCGGCAGCGCTGATCGGCGGGGCGGCCGCGGACAGTCGACCCGACCCCAAAAGGGACGGACAGGGGACCCACGACGACGACGACGACGATGACGACGACGACGTCGAAGACGACGGCGACGACGACGACGGCGACGACTAGCGAAGGCGAGAGCGAGAGAGAACGACAGCAGGGCCACGAAGGGCACGAAGTAGGCCACGAAGGGAGACAGCGGGGACACGGAGGGAATGCGCATGGGACCACGAAGAGCGCGAACGAGCGGGGGCCACGAAGTGCAGACAATGCGGGGCCACAGAAGGCAACTATGGGGCCACTGAGGGTAGCAACTGGGCCACGTAGGACAGTGAGGGGGATACACATGGCGACAGCGGGGCCACGAAGGGCATGCACATGGGGCCACAACGGGCGCGACTCCTGGGTGCCTGGGTGTCGGGAGCGCGGCGCTTCGGCAAATCGCAAGAAATCCCAACGCAAGGCCATTCTCCCGTAAGTTGCAAGCAAGTCCCTAGCGAGAGCGCCACTCCAGAGCGCCGGGAGAGCGATTCCTGAATAAATTGCAAGGAAGTACCAAACGAGAGCGCGATTCCGGAATAAAATGCGAGGAAATCTCGGGCGGGAGCGGGGGTCCTGGCTAAATTGCAAGGAAGTCTCAGGCGGGAGCCGTTGTTGTTCTTGTAATCCAGGAGCCCAGTTTGAAGAGGATGACTTTCCCTGCAAAAAACAAGGTGCGAGCGTCGAGGGGCACACTTCGATTAAGAAAAAACAGTATGCCCTGGTGGGGGGATCAACAGTAAATATTCTTCAGAAATGAGAACACAACAACAACAACAATAATAATAATAATAATAATAATAATAATAACAATAATAATAATAATACTAATCAAAATAATAATAACAACACTAATAAGAATAATAAGAAGAAGAAGAAGAAGAAGAAGAAGAAGAAGAAGAAGAATAAGAATAATAATAATAATAACAATAATAATAATCCGAATGGTAGTAATAGTAAGAATAAGAATAATAATAGTACTAATACTACTAATAATAATACTAATAATAATAATAGTTTGAAGACCGATCGCCCTTATATGCTCGAGAGTCCCATAACGCGTATTTCCCAAACCCTCGATACCCACCCTCTTCGTCTTCGATCGAGCCCTTTTTGGGGGGTATACTTCCCTGCAGGCCGGGCCCCGGCAAGCGGCGGGGCGGCCGCGGACCGTCGGCCTGGCCAGCGGCAGCGCTGATCGGCGGGGCGGCCGCGGACAGTCGACCCGACCCCAAGAGGGACGGACAGGGGACCGACCACGACGACGACGACGACGACGACGTCGAACACGACGGCGACGACGACGACGACGAAGACGACGAGCGAAAGCGAGAGCGAGAGAGAACGACAGCAGGGCCACGAAGGGCACGAAGTAGGCCACGAAGGGCGACAGCGGGGACACGGAGGGAATGCGTATGGGGCCACGAAGAGCGCGAACGAGCGGGGGCCACGAAGTGCAGATAATGCGGGGCCACAGAAGGCAACTATGGGGCCACTGAGGGTAGCAACTGGGCCACGTAGGACAGTGAGGGGGACACAAATGGCGACAGCGGGGCCACGAAGGGCATGCACATGGGGCCACAACGGGCGCGACTCCTGGGTGCCTGGGTGTCGGGAGCGCGGCGCTTCGGCAAATCGCAAGAAATCCCAACGCAAGGCCATTCTCCCGTAAGTTGCAAGCAAGTCTCTAGCGAGAGCGCGACTCCAGAGCGCCGGAAGAGCGATTTCTGAATATATTGTAAGGAAGTCCCAAGCGAGAGCGCGACTCCTGAATAAAATGCGAGGAAGTCTCGGGCGGGAGCGGGGGCCCTGGCTAAATTGTAAGGAAGTCTCAGGCGGGAGCCGTTGTTGTTGTAACCCGGGGGCCACGGGCCCAGTTTGAGCAGGAAGACTTCCCCTGTCACAAAACAGGGTGCGAGCGTCGAGGGGCACACTCAAATGGAGAAAAAACCGTATGCACCAGTGGGGGGACCAACAATAATTATTCTTCACAAGTGAGAATTCAACAACAACAACAACAACAACAACAACAACAACAACAACAACAACAACAACAACAACAACAACAACAACAACAACAACAACAACAACAACAACAACAACAACATCAACATCAACAACAACAACAACAACAACAACAACAACAACAACAACAACAACAACAACAACAACAACAACAATAGCAGCAGCAGCAACAACAACAAATGACAAAAATACGGATACCATCCACCGTGTATTTTTTGTTTGGCACGTTCCTATTGTAGGTGGACATGCCCTTTTTAAAAATGTAGGCCCGAATACCTTTCTGAATGCAACCAGAACGCGCGGACGAGTGTGACCGACGTGCTTGACTCAAAATCGACACGATTCCCAAGTTCGGTCACACTTAGGGTCACACCATAGCTTGGGTCACGATCTCGGGCAAGTTTTCGGTCACTGCTCTGCCTTTTCGGCTGATCGGGGCTGGGCGCCATGAAAAAACGGCGAGGCGGCGCAGTCGACCGAACCCGAACCCGCAACCGAACCAGAACACAGCTGGCCGCAGCGCAACTGGCCCGACAGCACCGAAGACACCCCTCTCGTGCCGTTGGAAGCCTCACAAACAGGATCCGAATACGGTCATCGCGCTACCGGAAGAAACGATACAGAAGGCACGGGAGTAACCAGCCTCGAGCTTATCTCTATCCCTAAGATCGGCAAGCCCAAGGCGCTGACAATTTCAGGGATGCGCTTTCAGAACCGGAGGGGACCTTAAGATCGGCACCGGGACACGGAAATGTCAAAGGGATAAGAGCAGATGCTTCAGGCTGGCAAGGAGGAGTTTCCTGGCCAAGGTGAGCCTCGGCCACGAAGAGGTTCGTTCCACGGCCAAGATCTGATGGGGAAACACGAAGGCCAAAGCCCCTCATGAGCCCACAGTGATCCTCACGTCCGCGTCTTGGCTGCAGACGGGGCCGGAAGATTGCACCGCATCGCCGATGCATCAGCGACGTCGGCGTGAAGAAGATCGGGCCCGCATCGAGCCGCATCGCCGATGCATCGGCGACGTCGGCGTGAAAAAGATCGGGCCCGCATCGAGCCGCATCGCCGAGCCGCATCGCCGATGCATCGGCGATGCGGCGCGATCCTCCGATCCCGTCAGCTCGGACCCCACCAGGGAGGCCCAGAGCGGCCGCCCCGACCGAGCCGCGGACGCCCTGGTGGCCCGTAAAACAAATTGCTGCCAGCCAAAAAACCTCCACGTAGCTGCGGGCGAAGTGCTCCTGACCCAGACAGCGGGAGGGACGCGCCGTGCAAATCTATTCGCGCCCCCAGGCGGGGAGGGAGAAGGGGGAAACAGGAGGGGAGGGGGGGGGGCCTCGGGTGCCACAGCCCTCGGTGGCAACTCATGGGAGCCTCTCATGCCGCTTTGCTGGCTCTTGCGAATCGACGCTGACCGACGCTAGTCGACGCTCGTCGATGCTGATCGACGCCGAGTCGACGCTCGATCGGCGCTGATCGACGCAAAAGCGGCGCCCCCATGGAATAGCAGACGCTAACGCACCCTACAGTCAACCCGTATAGTAAGGACGCACGATAGAGCAAGGGCCTTAGACCGTCATGTCGACACTTTGCGGGCGGGGCGCGGCCAGCGAAGGCGGCCAAGGATAGGCGGCAGGGGGAAGGGAAAAGATGCATCTCTAGCCCTGGAAGGCTGCTTATCTCCTTACTATGCGGGTTGACCGTTATGCACCCTGCAGACAAGGCTCCCACGATTTGCTGCCAAGGCACGTCGTCGTCGGCGTCGGCGTCGTCGTCGGCGGCGTCGTCGTCGTCGACGACGCCCCCCGGAGGCGCGGCGGCTCGGAGGCCCCAAGCGTCACCAGGGCGCCGAGGCGGCCGAGCACGAGGTACTGCGCCTCTCGGGCCCGCGGGGGGCGGGCGGGTGGGGCGTCGGGGGGGCCACGGGTGGCGCCGGCGATGCTGCTCGGGGGAGGCTCCCGCAGAGGAGGGGCAGCGGTGCCCGTCGGTCGGGAGAGGTGGGCAGAAGCATGAGGTTGGATCGGGGAGACGTAAAACTCAGGCTCGGGGGATTCGGGTTGGCCTGACGGGGCCATCCATGAAAATGACGAGACCCGATCTGAAGTCGGACGCGAGCTCCCGCTGCAGACATCCCACGAAAACCGGACGGTCAGAAGCCAGGACGCGCTCGTCCAAAAACGTCGGCAAACCCGATTTCCGGTTTACTCGAGTCTTAGGTTTCCCCGATAGGAAGGCGTTGAAGTAGATGGGGTTTCCGCCCGCCCCCTGACGAGAAAGCAAAAGGTGAAACCAGTCGATCATTGAGGCACGAAGGCGCCCAAAGCAGATTGGCTCCAAGGGGGAAACACCGACCCGGGCGGGGTTGGCTACCAGGCCCCTGTCGGCGATAAATGGACGGTTGGGGATTGATGCGTCCCCCCGAGCCGATCCCCTTTAAGGTTGCCCCCGATGCGCAGGGGAGGTCCCAAAAATCCGAGGCTCCGACAAAAATTAGAGCGCCCGGTTCTGGGCCGATTTCGGCCTCCAGGGGCCCTCGTGAGGCCTCGAGACCGTCAGAAAACTTGGACGCTGCTTCAATAGGGGTGCGATCAGTGGGAGAGGGGGGGGAGAAGTGTACACATGTCGTGCCCCTTTTTGAGCCCCCAGGAGGCCTCCTTTAGGGCCCCGCCCCTAAGGGCGGCACGAAAGGTGCACCGTTCGTCATCCCCGCCCCATTTGAGCGACGATCAGAAACGGGTTTTCCGCGAGACCACACAGTGACCTCACGCCGCGACTTACGCGGGCCGCCAGCGCGGAATGCCGCATTGGAGACGACGGCGCTTACGCGCGACCTTGCGCGGGAAGCTTACGCGCGAATGTCGGCGCAGTCGACCCCGTTCTTTTGCGTCGCCCACTTGTCACCCCCCATTACTCCAGATTTCGTAAGAGAGGGAGGGGGGTCTCATTTCGGGGGGGGTCTCTTCCAGGCTATCTTGGAGGGCCTGGGGGGTCTGGGGACGATGCTTTGGAGGGTTCTCCCACGGGGGAGGTCTGAAATGGCTTGTCTTGGAAGGTCCAGACCCCCCCCCCTTTTATTACGAGATCTGGAGTACCCACCACGCAACGACCGAGCGGAAGAGGGCCGGACCTCCCGAGGTGCACGCATCGAAAGAAAGCTGGAGCGCCAGATGTCTGGGGTGGGGGCCCTCCTCGCGGCGACGCGGGGAGGGCCGGGAGGGGGCCAGGGCGCGGACCTCGGGGGAGGGACGGCGAAGGGCCAGGAGACCGCAAGACGAAGCCAGGACGAGGACAAATTCTGCCGAAGGTAAGTCGAGAATCTCTAAGATCTGGCGGCTCTAGGGGATGCATCGGGCGCCTGGACTTCTCAGAGCTTTTCCGGAGCGCTCTGCAAGCGTTCTGGAACGCTCTGGAACGGATCTATCCTCATTCTAGCCCCCGCCCGAGAACAGGGGACTCCTCTCCCTCGTCCTCCTTTGTGAACACCCGGAATGGGCACTGAAAAAAATGGGCGCGATGCCCGACAACGGATGCTGCTCAAAACCGTAAGCGGCCGCTGTTGGGCAGATGACTTGTAAGTCCCAAGTGGACAACCCCGCTGGCGACCTCGACAGAGAGTCTTGTTCAAACTGAGCAGGGCTGCTGTCGGTCTTCGTCTCTTTTCTTGCCGTACCCATCTCGATCGTACCGATCCTTCTCCCTGCCCCGCTCCTCGTTTTAGGTCGGGCATGTCCCCCTACAGGCGGAGTTGGAGCAGAAAATTAAAGCACTCCAAAGAAAACACCCCCACATAGTCGAAAATGGTCCATAAATCGTCCCCGCACTAC
Organism: Prorocentrum cordatum; assembly: GCA_963575745.1. Taxonomy (NCBI): domain Eukaryota; class Dinophyceae; order Prorocentrales; family Prorocentraceae; genus Prorocentrum; species Prorocentrum cordatum. The sequence goes on from CAUYUJ010008936.1 coordinate 101,284, forward strand.
TTTATGACTACTTTTGAATCTTCCCTCTGTGGAGGGACAGGCCCGACTTCATCCTCGCTCTTCTCCTCGTCAGGGCAGGCAAGAGGCCAGGAGTGCCCAACCCCTCGTCCCTCCAGGCGCTCCCTGCGGGGCCAGGGGGGGAGCGGGCAGGGACGAGGGCAGCCCCTGCCCAGCGTCGAGCGGATCCCCATCCCCAAGGCAAGGTTGCTCAGGGCTGGCAAGCCCAAAGCGAGCGTTCGTCTATGTTCCGCGACAGCGGCAGTGATTCGCCCCGGCCGCCCCCCCACGCACGTCACGACCTCCGAGTCGTCTGCGGCGGCTGCTCCCAAAAACTCCCAGGCGGCGCCAGTGCGAAAACGTCACACTACTGGCCCCCTATGCCCCTCCCCTCCCCCCCCCCGTAACGCCCGTGATCACCCAAGAATCAAAAAACGCTCTCCAGGGGACCACCATCCTGGGGACCTGCCGTCGGAAACTGAAGGAACTCTTGAGATCGGCGCCGAGGGGAGGTGATGCCAATCACAGGGACGAGGGGTGCGTATGAGGCCCACAAAGGGCGCGTCGTGCTCAATTGCGCCATGGAGCCCGCCAGACGCCATTGCGACACAGAATCGCAATCTGAGCCCGCAGAGGGCGCACCGCGCTCAAATACGCAATTGGCGCCTGCAGGACGCCACTGCAACCCGAATCGCAATCTGAGCCCGCCGAGGGCGCGTCGCGCTCAAGTGCGCAATGTGCGCCCGCAGGACGCCGCCGCGGCTGGCAAGCACTCCTCGCCGGAGTTCCTGTGACAGCGGGCAAGAAAGGAGGGGCCAAGAGTCGGCCGGAGGGAAGCCAGGAGGGGCGAGGTAGGTCACGGTCACGGATACGACGGCGCAGAAGAGCTGGCATCAGGCCCGCGTCGCTTGGGACGCACTAAGACATGCTAGTACTATATGTCCTCCCCACAGGCGCGCGTCCGACCCGAACATATAGTATAACTATCTTGTAGTGGATCGTTTCCCGAGCGGTACGGCCAGAAAGCGCCCGTCACGGAGCATATACCGCACACACAGTATTAGTATGTTGGGGTGCCGCCGATCGTTCGCCGAACGGCGGAAGCGGAGTGGGCGCACCTGGCCTTCCCCACCGCCCGCCAG
>CAUYUJ010008936.1:107422-112422 GCA_963575745.1 Prorocentrum cordatum
TCGACATCAGTATCCCCACCACCGTCCTCGTCGTTCACCTTGTGTTCATCATCACCATCATCGTCATCGACATCATCACCTAAATGACGATGATCAGCTCCATCACCACCAATCATCACCATGACAAATGTCATCGTCGCCATCGTGAGCATCGGCTCAATTGTAACAGTTCACATGTGGTCTTCTCCCACTCCATGGGTGAACCACGCCAACGCACATGTGACACCCGTCGGCGTTGCCCCAGCGGTTGCCGCAGAGAGCCCTCGGACAGGCCTAGACAACCCTAAATCCAACGATGTGTCACACATGTAACGGATTTCTGGGTGTGTTCCAACAGTCGCCGCCTTGCGTGCATCTATCGCCGCTCCAGGTTTTACTCGTTAGGGCCTCGCGCCCCCTTCGCGCAACGACCACCAAGAATAGTGTGCTGGCACTGTGGCGGGACTTGCCGCGGACAGCCAAATAACTTATCCCTGTCGCACTCGATGGGGCGAGCCGGGCATCTCGCCTGAGACTTCCTCGCCATTGATGATCCTCGAGCTTGGGATACGCAAGAACTCCATTGAAGGGGGATCGCTTTCAAAATGTGGCCCTCGCCTTCGCGCAACGCACATCCGTCGTGCAAAAACAATGCAACAACTGCAAGAATGATAACCAAGTTGTTTTGAAAATTTTGGTCTCCCCGTATCGCCGTGCATATTCGTCTTAAACGTATACACAAACTTTCACGGATGGAGGGCGGATCGTTTCCCGAATGGAGCTACCGGCGCCGTGCACATGCGTTGTAAAGTCTACGACAAATTTGGGTCGTTGTTTCCCCAAATGCGGGTATCGCCTTACGACCGCGCGCAATCGTCTTAATCATTCGCAACCGATTCAAGGATGGATAATTGGTTTCCTTCCAATGTTGTTATCGCCTAAGCGTCGTGAGCGTTATTTAAATAACAAAAGAAACTTGCAATCATATCAAAGATGAAGGGAAGCTCAAAACAGCAAGCGCGTTCCCCACCGTAGCGATCAGCGCCGCGCACATTCGTGTGAACATCTTGCAACCGGTTACTGGTTACTGGACCCACTCGGCTGACGTCCCTGAACGGCGTTCTGACAGGGTTCGGGATTGTCAGGAAGCAGCAATGACGTTCACTCGCGGCGGTGCAGTCCCAGGAATGGAATTTCGGAACGACTCAGGACTGCCAGGGCGCAACCGTCACTCTGATTTGCGGCGCTGCAATCCTAGTAATAATGTTTTGGCACGATCGATGATTCTGAGACTAGCGTCATCCAGCGGGGCATTTCCCACATAAGCAATATTTGCTCGCACGGACTTATGCTGATGGAATTCGGAGGGGCATTGCAACATCGTCGATGCGCCTTGGGTTGACGCTGGTCCTCCTCCACCTCCTCCTCCTCCTCATCCTCCTCCTTCTCCTTCCTCCTCTTCCTCATTATCCTCCTCCTCCTCCTCCTCCTCCGCCTCCTCCTCCTCCTCATCATCATCATCATCATCATCATCCGCCTCCTCCTCCTCCACATGATCAGGACGACGAAGGCGCGCCACAGCACGACGCGGTGGCGCCAGCTTGGCCCGCCGCCGCCGCGCGCAGCTCACCGCCGGCTCGCCCGCCAGCTCGTCCGCCAGCGCGGAAGCCGCCGTCCAGGTGGCTTCGCGCGTGGCGCGCTCAGACTTCCCGGCACCGCGCCAGCGCGCTGGCGGCCGCCACCGCTGCGGGGCCGTCGCCGAAGCCGAAGCCCTGCGCCCCGCCTCGCGCGAGCGCAGCGCTGTTTGGCCGCGGCGCCCCCCTGCCTCCAGCCAGCGCCAGCGGGAGCAGCGGCTAGGGCGCGCGGAACGCCGGGCACCGGCGCCGCTTGTCAAGCTAGACGTCGGCGTTGACGGCGCCGTCGCAGTCCGCGGCCGCCGCCAGGGTGCGCGCGCGCCCGCGGGGACGCTGCAGCGTACAGGGACGTCCGCGCACAGACTGGAGCGGTCCCCTCGCTGCGCCTCCAGGCCCAACGAGGAGAACCTCAAAGCCCACGTGGGGGCGTGTCTGCCGTGCCACGGGCCGCGCAGGCTGGGTCGGAACAGAGCCAGCGCCACCTGCCCCAGGCAGGAACAGGGACCTGCCAGGCTGTGCGGAAGCCGCATTCTATGCAGATGCGCGCCCACACGTCCTCGACATCTCTGCTCCGCGCCTTGAGGCATCCATCGCGGGAGCAGCATCAGGCGTGACGCGCCTTGCAACAGAGCGCCTGCCCGCAGAGTTGCCCCGCCCTCGGGCCAATCTTGCGGCGGTTGTCGCGGCATCTCCCAATCGGCGCCGCGCCCTGGCCGAGGAGCGCCCGCGCGGTGCGGCAGAAGCCTGACCACATATGGCCCTGAAGGTTGAAACTGGCAACAGCTCACGGATGGAGAGCAGGTCGTGTTCAGAATGTGGCCTTCGCCTCAAAGCCACGCACATTCGTCTTTTAATAATACAACACCTTCGACGATGGAGGGCGGATCCTTTTCGAAACGTGGCTTTCGCTTTAGCGCCGCGCACAACGCCCTAAAAAAAAAAACATCAGTTTCACTTCAAAAAGTTGTGCTCGCCTTAGTACCACGCATATGGGTTAAACACATTGTGATGGGCGGCTCCTTTTCCAAAAATGTGGCTCTCGCCTCAGCACCGCGCATATTCGTCGAACAAATGTACAGCAGCTTCGAGGTTCCGTATGGCTGAAGGCCAAGGGATGGTTTCTAGGACGATTTACGGTTAACGCAGCAATCATCTTGCTCCGCGGTGTCGAATTCCCAAGACCTGTGCTCTGGCACGGCTTAGGATCGTCAGGACGCAACAGTCACGTCAATACGCGCCGTTAAAAACCTAAAAGTGTTCTGGCATGACTGAGGATTATCAGACGGTTGTCTTCTAATAGGCCACTTCCCCAAATGCTAATTACATCTTGCAGGGACCACCTATGAAGAGAGAACTTTGAGGGAGAGTTTCTTGCAACATCGTTGACGCGTCTTGGGTTCACATAGGTCCTCCTGATCCTCCTCCGCGTTGCTCCACGTCCTCTTGCCGCTCCTCCACCTCCTGCTATTCCCCCCTCCTTCGCAATGAAGGGCGAACGGCATAGGGCGCGGCACGGCAGGTCTAGGACCAGGTCGAGGGCGACGGGCGGATGCGGAGGGAGGGAATCAACAAACGTGCAAGCGAAAGCGCATGCGACCTACACAGATGGAGCACACGTGGAACACGCATGGTGATCGCCTCAACGCTGCGCACAGTCATCCTGAACTTATATAACAGCTGCACGAGTGTGGCACAGATCGTGTTCAAGATGTGGCTCTCGCCTGATCGTCGCGCGGAGTGGCCTTAAGCATGTGTGTCCGAGAACTGCATATCGCCTCAACGCCGCACACATTAGTTTCAAGATCCTTCTACTTGAAGGATGGAGGGCGGGTTGTTTTCGAAAACTGATTACCCCACAAGACGCCATGTATTTTCACGACGGTAACGCTTGTCAATTCCAGTCGCAATAGACGCCCAGGTCGGTCATATTTGAGAATATGCCTTTTGGCTGACGCAAAATTCTATTTAAGCCGACAGTGTCATCATGTGTGAGTGGAAGTCCTGGAGTCGTGGACCAAAGGTAGCCCTGGGAGACGCTTTTCCATTTGAAGCTCTCCCGCCCTTCCCTGCAGCCACCTAAGGCTCTCTAAGCTCGCCAAACCGAGGTGAACCGACCCAGGTCGCAGTCGAGCCGAATGGAAGCCCCTTCACTTCTTGGATCTGCGCGGGGGGCCAGCGCAGATCCAAGAAATCCGTGCGGAGCTCCGAGAAACCATGCTTATTCTGATTTTGGCTATTCGATGTTTGCCCCTTTCCCGCCGCGTGCAGACCTCCTGGATGGGGTCCGAGCAGACGTAATCGGAAGAAAGTACCGCATCGCCGACGTATCGCCGATGCATCGGCGATGCATCGGCGATGCATCGGCGATACATCGGCGATGCCTCGGCGACATCGGCGTGGAGAAGATCGGGCTCCACATCCAGCCCCATCGCCGATGCACCGGCGATGCATCGGCGACGCGGCGCGATCCTCCGAAACCCCCCCTGCTCGGACGCCGTCTGGGAGGCCTAGAACTTTGGTCCCTTTCCCGCCGCGTGGGATGGGCGAGCGACGAAGGACTGGCCCGCCAGAGGCGGTCCTTCGGCGGCGCGCCCAGGGGGGGGAGGAGGAGGAGGAGGAGGAGGAGGAGGAGGAGGAGGAGGAGGAGGAGGAGGAGGAGGAGGAGGAGGAGGAGGAGGAGGAGGAGGAGGAGGAGGAGGAGGAGGAGGAGGAGGAGGTGGGGAGGAGGCGCCCCGCCCGCCAGAGGCGGCCGGACAGGGCGTGCCACCCGCCTGCGGAGGAGGCCGTGGCCCTGTACGCCGCAGCTCTTAAGATGACGGGCCAGCGGGAGCCACGCGTGCAGCAGGAGCTCTCGACCACAAGAGGCCCTCCGCAGGAAACCCAGGCCTGAGACCCCAGGACGTCCATTGATGTTTCGTGTGGGAACGTCATGCTCTCCATAGTAATAGTAACCATCGGAACCGAAGAAACCCAGGGCACCCTGGAGGCAAACAGGGTGTTTCTTGGCACGAGTTTCCACTGTATATGTTGTAGATATTGAAATTCCGGACCAGCTGGAGGCACGCGTACTTGGAACATCTGGAGTCCAAAATTAATGAAACAGCCGCGACGCCAACACGACTGGACCTATGACAGAAGAACAACCTTCAAGAACATGGAACCCTCCGCTGGCCAAGCTGAAGAACATTCGAGGAAACCCTCACCAGAATGCAAAAGAGCATCCAACAAACACGAACAACAGTAGGGCACCCTCCCCGAATCGACCTCAATCTTATACCTCGGTCCGACCGTACATGTTACGTCAGTTACCCAGTGTGTATGTAAATCCGCCGCGCGTCAACACCTTCCGCACAAGATGCGCAGATGTTAAAGTCACGACAACAGCAG
>CAUYUJ010008936.1:117422-133281 GCA_963575745.1 Prorocentrum cordatum
CACGGCTTTAGGGCGGGCCGTTTTCGACATTTGGCTCTCGCATTAAGCGCCGCGTACATCCTTCAGAACATGCAAAGAGTCTCACGGATCAAAGGCGGGCGGTTTTGAAAATTTGGCTCTCGCCTTGGCGCCGCGCAGATCCATGCAAATTCGCCGGCCCAACGGGCCAGAGGCGTGCTAAGATCTCCGGTAACTTGTTAACAATATTTCTAGTTCGCGCGCGCGGAGCGGCCCCTGGGGGCCCCCGGACGAAAAGTACCCCGGCAAGGTCCCGAGAGAAGCCCGGGAGAAGCCACCAGACCACTCCAGGGGAGGGTATTTTTCGACACCCCTCACGAGGATCGTGGCCTCCGAGGGGGGAGCCGCAATCGACTACCCCCAAGAGCCCCCCAAGAGGCCCTGGGGGCCTCCAAAACGCCGCCAAGGAGCCCCAAGAGACTCCCAAGAGGTCCCCAAGAGGCCCCCAAGAGGCCCTAAAGAGGGCTCCAGGGCCGGCGGCATGAGCGAAGCGATTAATAATGCAGGAGCTTCAACGATTGAGGGCAAGTCCTTTTTCAAAATGTGGCTCTCGCCTTAGCGCCGCTCACATTCGTTCTACAACTTCACATGAGCTTCACATATTGATGGCGGTTCTGTTTCAAAATGTGGCTCTCGTCTTAGCGCCGCGCACAGTCGTTTGAAACATGAAGCAGTGTCACTGATTGTCTTGGTTAGCGTACCAGAAGAGGCATCTTGGAACGATTCAGGACTGTCGGGGCGCAATGGTTAGTTGAATCGCGGTGTTGAAGTCCCAGAAACGGCGTTCTGACACGAGTCAGGATCGTCAAGACGCAACAGTCAGATTGACTCGTGGCGTTGAAGTCCTGAGAACAGTGTTCTGGCACGCCTTAAGATTATCACACGGTTGTCCCCCAACGGGGCACTTCCCTAAGTGGAAACGAAACATTGCAGGGGCGTATGACGAGGGAGCTTGGAGGAAGGGGGTATCTAACATCGTTGACGAGTCTTGGGTCTACACTGGTTTTCCTCCTCCTCCTCCTCCTCCTCCTCAGCCTCTTTCTCCTCCTCCTCCACTTCCGCCTCCTGCACCTCCTCCTCCTCTCACTCCGCCTCCCTCTTCCCCCCCTGCTCCCTGCCCACATTTGGCTCTGAGCAAATGGGGTCGGACGATACCGCCGCATCGACGATGTGTCGGCGACTTCGGGACGGAGAAGCTCAAACTCCAGATTGCGCCGCATCGCCGACCCCATCCACCCCGGCCCCATGTGGGAGGCCTTGAATCTGTCGTGAGGAGCTGGGTGGGGTCCCCGCACCCTTTGTTGAAGGGGCCCTGGGACACACAAATAAATAGACACAAATAAGAGGATTCACCATATTTTCCTATATTTTCTAGGGTTTTGTCTTCCCCCCCACTTCCCATATTTTCCTATCTTTTCTGGGGAATCGACGATTAATTGTGACTGTGTGTTTTTTCCCCTCCTGATTTGTGGCAGCTCGCGGGAGCCTCCCACACCATCTTGTTGGCACTTGCGAGATCGACGCTCGTCGATGCTAAATCGACGATGCTCGACGCTGATCGCATCGATCGCCAGACGCTAATCGACGCTCACGCGCCCGAAAGACGGTACAAGGCTCCCATGCTTTGCTACCCGACCCATCCACTCTGGCCCCATTTGGGAGGCCTGGAACATATCGTGAGAAACTGGACGGGGACCCCGCATCCGTCGTGTGGAAGCAAAAAGGTACTGATACCCTTAATCCACAGACCTCTCCCGAAGGGCGTTCTGACCAGAGTTCCGAGGCGCATCCAGCAGTGGCGACGAGGGCCTACCTAGATGCCCAGAAAGGAGAAAACGAGTGACGGGCAGCGGTACCAGTACCCTTTCCTCATCTGAGTGAGTCGGGCTAAGAGGGGGGCGTCCAAGAGAGAGGGGCGCAAATTATGGCCGGCGGCATGTGCGCGGCCCAAGGGGGGGCCAGGGAGTGTAACGAAATGAGAAGAGGCGCCATGAGATCTGAGGAAGCACCATGGCCCACGCCATGATGTCCACCCCCCACCCCCTGGTCCTCACCCCCCTCTTGGCCGCCATATGGGTGAGGCGTCAGGCGGGGCTCCCCCGCCCGCGGCCCCCCCCCGGCGGGTCCTGTCAGCGAAGCGGCCAGGTTCCCCAGCGACGGCCCCAGCATGTCCCTGCCCCCTCCCCCGACCCGCCGGCCCGCGCGCACGTGGCGCCTGCCTCTTCTGATCAGGCCGTCTGCGAGCCGGGCTCCGCTGCTTCGGCAGGATCGGTTCACGTCGGATCGGGAACTGAGCCTCGAGCACAGTGGTGCTGGCCTTTGCGAATCGACGCTAGTCGACACGGGTCGACGCTAATCGACGCGAAATCGACGCTAGGTCGACGCTGACAGACGCCAAATCGGCGCTATCGCATCGACTACCAGGCGCGAAGCGACGCTAGCGCAACCTAAGGACGGAATTACGCGTGCACACAAGGCTCCCATGATTTGCTACCGAGGAGATGTGATCGAATCAGAATGCGCGTCGGATCGGGCTGCGTCGGCACGTAGTCGAAGTCGAATCGGATGGACCGCGCCAGGATGCAAGCATTGAAGCGCATCGGAGCGTCGGAACGTCGAAGTCCCAGACGTGCGACGTCCTGATGCTTTTCGATGCGGGGTTCTCGAAGTCCCGACCCTTTCCCTAGGGCCAGATTTTCATCCTGGGCCGTTGTTTGACGGTCCCAGGGCCAGCGAAGCTCCCCACAGGCCGAAAGTATAAAAAAACTGTCCGTCGTGATTTTTCACGACGCCACCATGTCTGGGGTCCAGAGGGATCGAGCCAGCCGGTTTCGATATCGAGATGGACTCAGCTTCCCTCCAGATGATCGAGCCACTCGGGTCATGGTAATCATAGGATCTGAGACAAAACGGCCCCGGATTTAAGTCCCGGGATGGTTTTCTGGCAGGCTGCCAGAAAACCGTCTCGGGACTTCGGAGGAGCTGCCCAGACGGCGCGGCAGCAAAAGTGCGGGCCCAACCAGGGCTGCAGTAGGGCCAAAGAGGGCCTCGCAGGGGTTACTAGTGGCAGCCAGAGTCACGGATGCCAGGCAAGGGCAACTGATTTAGGGAATGGTGGTGACCACCGCAACTCCCGACAGGCAGGCCTGGCAGGGTCTAGACGGGAGCCCGCTGGGGATCGCTGCGGCAGCAACCACCACTTCTGCCGGCCAGGGATCGTGTCACGACAGGGGCCATCCGCCACCCTGCCAGGACATCCGGACTGTAACATGTTCAGATGCCAGGACATCCGATGTGTCAGAATCTATCTGCGCTCTCGGCGTGCATCACGTTATCCTCACTGGCCCGGATATTGTGGCAGAGTCTGTACACGAGGATCCTTGGCCACCCAACTTCTCGCGTCGGGCCCCACGGTGCACGACGCACGGTTCTCTCCGAGCCATCGCGCCGCCGCCCTGGAGAAGGGCGCCTCTCTGGCGTGGGCCGCGTCGCACGAAGCCCTGTTGCCTTCGCGCCCTTTCTGGGGTGGCCTGGGAATCTTCCCAGCCGCATACAACCACCAGATTCCCCAATAGGCTTCCTGCACACGGCGACAGGCTGGGCCCTGGGCCACCAGATAGTCTGAAAGTGCTCGCAAGGGCTGGTGGTGGCAACCGACGGCCCTGCCAGCCATGGCAAACAGGTCAGACAAGGACGGGCAAGATCGGTCACCATCGAACCGGGCATGAGATCGAATCGGAATGTGCGTCGGGTCGGGCTGCACCGGCAAGGAATCGACAACGAACCAGATCGGTTGCGGCAGGATGCACAACAGCACCATGCAAGCAACGGGCAGCATCGGATCGTCGACATACCGGAATCGAATCGGATCCAGATGGCCAGATCCAGATAGCCCGAATCGGGTCGATCTGATCGACATTGACCATGACAGGTGCTAGTGCGAGTGTGGCGGTGGCAACCGCAGATCTCACCAGTGAGGGCTAGTAGGGGCTGCAGTGGGGCAAGACAAGGGCTAGCAGGGGCCAGTGGTGGCAACCAGCATTGGCGCACACCAGAGAGACTGCTTGTGGACGCACACCGTCAACTTCTCGATAAACGCAGTCGCAACGCGCTCGTCTTCCTCTGACCACGAAGGCACATGTGCCCGCCCTTGACCTACGTGGTGGGCATCACAAACTTGTCTTAAGTTGTACGAGTTCTTGGACATCGTGCAAGAAGAGGTTCTGCCGAGTTGCAGAGTATTCGAGTCGAGTTGAAGCTAGGCACAACAATGCGACAAGCAAGGGGGCAAGGCAAAGAAGGTGAAGGCAGAGCACTTCTCCATGGAGGAGACAGCTCGGGAAAAAGACGAGACGGAGACGAGATGATGGGAAAAAATGGACAGGCAAAAAGGGATGGCGAAGTTTGCCGTTGGGATGAGGACGGAAGGGTGAGAAGAGAGGAGACGGAGACGAGATGATGGGGAGAAAGAAGGGCAAGCAAAGAGATGGCCAAGTTCGCCGTGGGGATGAGGATGGGAGGCGGGTACAGAGGGATGCCGAAGTTCGCAGCTGGGATGAGGGCGGGAGGGAGCAGATTGTCAGAAGGGGCAGCAGGACAGGCAAGGAGATGATACAAGTCATCCAAAGAGGTCGACAGGTGCGAGAGCGAGAGGAGGGCAAGAGTTAGAGCGGAATCAGCAACGGCTGCTACGAGGCAAAGTCAAGCAGCGCACCCAGCCGCCCTGCCGCCTCCTGAACAGCAGCTCGCTCACCTGCGAGGAAGCGAGGGAAGGGCCCTGCCGAGCACTGCGCGCCAGACAACCCCTCTGCCCGACTGGGGAGGCACTCGTCGAGGCCAATCCTGTACCCAGGTTATGGCCCTCATTGTCGTCTCGTGCCACACATCGAACTTCTGGCTCTATCGCGCCTCCCCCTCACGTCTTCGACCTCGTCACGCTTACAAGCGCGAGGGTATTTGGTCTAACAAGCGCTACTGGCCACATTCACCCTCCGCAAAAAGAGAAGGCGGGCAAGGATGGAGGAAGGACGGGGAGGAGGGAGAAAGGTCAATAAGGTATGAGGACAGAGGACTGAAGCGTATTTGGCACGAGCGGACCGTTGCGTTGCTTGTGCGGGAAAATCTGCCGACCCTTCGGCGAATGCGAGACGCTGGCGTCGTCGTCGTCGTCGTCGTCGCCGTCGTCGTCGTCAGACCCAACGAAATTGAGGAACAAGGCAAAGGAACGTCATAATCAAGTCGGTTCCCTTCCCTCCCGGGTGCCCGGCGGGTCGGGGGGGGTCGCCAGCGGGGGTCCGGGGGAAGTCCCGCCTTCAAGGTCGGCGGCACCCGCCGCAAAGCCTTTGCAATACCTACCCAGAGCGGCACGGCAAGCGTTGAAGAGCCTGAAGAACCATGAACCCCTCACAGCGGCCACCGCAAGAATTAGGGGATGCCTGGTTCATGCACGAGGTTAGCCACTATGTAGCACGAGAGCGGGGGCAGCGAGAAGGAATCGGAGGGCAAGTCCAAACAAAGGCAAGAACACAGCAATGGTGCCCAACAGAAATAGCACTGGCTGCGTTTGCTTTGCGACGTGCCGCTGAGTAAACAGAGGCTGTAGCCACTTGCGCACCCAGGACGATAAAGGGCAAGCCCTCGGCCCTACACCACCACGGAGAAGAACATCCTTAAGGGCGCGAGAGAGAGAGAGGAAAAAAGAGACGAAGAGAGAAACGGATATAGAAGCGAAAATATAAACGATGGGAGAAACCAAGAAAGAGAGAGAGAGAGAAAGAGGGGTAGATCAAAGAGAGAGAGAGAGAGGACTACAACATATACGATCACAGCACAAATTACGTTAAGCCTTGTCGCTCCCCGCTGCTCGCGCGCCATTCTACTTCTGCCTCCACAACCCTGTCAGTCCGCCCTCTCCGTCTCCCATCGGCGCCCCAGTTGGAGGCACATCTTCCTCGCGCGCCACGCGCGCGCACTCGGCGCGGCCCCTACAATCGGCGGAGGAGGGGAAAGGAGAAACGGGAGGGAACGAGGAAAGGAACAAGTTGAAGAGGAAATGGGACACACAAATTCGCCGGCCCAACGGGCCAGAGGCGTGCTCAGATCTCCGGTAACTACTGAACAATATTTCTAGTTCGCGCGCGGGGCGGCCCCTGGGGGGGCCCGGACGAAAAGTACCCCGGCCGATCCCCGGCTGACCCCCGGGCGATCCCCAGGGGGGGGCTATTTTTCGCCACCCCTCACGAGGATCGTGGCCTCCGAGGGGGGGGCCGCAGTCGACTACCCCCCCTCCCGCCCCAAGGGGCCCCCAAGAGTAGAGCCCCCCCAGAGGCCCCAGGGGAGCCCAATACGCCGCCAAGGAGCCCCAAGACGCTCCCAAGAAGCCCCAAAGAAGCCCCCAAGACGGCCCCAAGAAGCCCCAAATAGCGCTCCAGGACGGCGGAATGAGCGAAGCGATTAAACAAATACACACAAATAACCAGATTCCCCATATTCTCCTATATTTTCTGGGTTTTTGTCTTCCCCCCACTTCCCACATTTCCCCGTATGTTCTGGGGAATCGACGATTAATTGTGTCTGTGTGTTTTCCCCCTCCTGACAAGCGCCCCGCTCGGCCCCCCGCGTCGGGGGCATCCTGCCGCGGGGGCGCCGCGGCGCAGAGCGAGGAGCGACGGCCTCCGCGCCTGCGCCTCGGGGCCGCAGGGAGGACCGCGGGGAGCATCGCCGTCCCGGGCGTCGGGGCGGGCGGCGCGGGCGCGGCCCAGGGGCGCGGCCCAGGGGCGCGGCCCAGGGGCGCCGGGCGCGCCGTCAGGCCGCCGGGCGACGGGCCGGGCGCCCCTGGGCCGCGCCCCTGGGCCGCGCCGGGCCCTGCCATAGGCGCCAGGCTCGGCCACCGGGCGAGCGGCGCCGGGCGCAGGGCGCCGGGCCCAGGGCGCGGCCCAGGGCGCGCCGTCAGGTCACGGGGCGACGCGGGGCGCGGCGGGGCCCAGGCGGGTCGGGCGCGCCGCTCTCGGCCCCTCCCCGGGCGGGGCTCCGCCCGCGAGGGCACTGCGGTCGCTCTGCAGGGGCGCGCGTCGGCCCTTCGCCACGGGTGCGGCGGGGCAGCGGCGGCGTCTGCTTCCCCTGGGGGGCGGCCGCGGTCGCGGCGTCTGCCCCCGCGTGGCCATCGCCGCCAGCTCCTGCCGTTTGCAGGGGGCGCCCGCGATGCAAGGGGCCGGTCGGTCCCCCGCGCGGCCCCCCCCCCGGATGGACTCGAGACGCACACCGCATCGGAGGTCATCCGCGCTGCCGCTCAACCGCCCCCGCCGTTGGACGAAGGGCTGGGGGCGCCTGTCGTCCAGAAGCCCAGGGTGCGCCGCCTCGCACCTTCTCGCGCCCTGTCCAAAACATGCATTCGCTAGACTCGAAAACAAGAATCTCGGCGACCTGGGACGAGCCAGGGCGACACCGAGCGGGAAGTGAGATAGGGGTGGAGGCTGCGCCTCCAAGGACAGCCGCGGGGGCATCGGAGCGCGCGTTCCAGGAAAGTCCGCTGGCAGGGGCCTCGTCATCTCCTTGGAGGTGCCACCCCAGTCACCCCGGCCCTCGTCTCGCCGAGGGCCCTGCTGCTGCCCCGCTGAGTCGACCCCAGGCAAAAGCTGATGCCTCAAGCGCCCTGTAGTTACCAGGGTCACTTTGACGTCGGCGCCCTCGTCTCGTCGACGGCACTTCTGCTGGCCCCCAGGGTCGGACCCCGAACCATTGCCAAAGCCCCCTATCCTGCAGCAGGGCCGCCTGGACACCAGCGCCCTCGACTCGCTGGGGGCCCTGCTGTTGCCCCCCGGAGTCGGCGCCAGGTGACGCGTCAAAGCCCCCCGCATCCTGAACGAGAGCCGCTTGGAGACCCGCTGGGCTGCCAGGGCAGGAGCGAGCCGAAACCTAGGGAGTGGCGGGCACGGGCGCGCCATCGACTCCAACGCGGAGGAAGGCCGAAGCATCTCTGGCGCCTGGCTGGGCGTCGGGTTTCGGGGGCGGGCAGAATGACGACATTGGCGGGTCGAGTCCAGCACCGCCCCCCACATCGAAAGCACCGTCCAGCACGGGCAACAGGCCACCAGCGGGAGGCCTGAGATGACCGCAGTGGAGGCCGCCCACGCGCACCGCTCCGCACGCGCAGCTACCTGCGCCGGAGTCTTCGTCAAGAGCAGGCGCCGAAGCAGGCCGGCTTAAGCGGCATGGGCGCGAGACACTCACCGGGGCAGCGAAAAGCCGAGGCATCTCCAAGGACCACGCGCACGCCTACAGGACCAGGGCGGGACGAAGCCAGATCAGCCCTTCCGGGGGCGCGCTCGGGCCAGGATCTCGACGCGGATCCAACCGCGCGGCCACAGAGGAAGCGCCCCTCCCCCCCGCCCCCAGGATCCCGCCCTCCAGCCAGAGGACGCAGGTCGATCTTGTCGCCGACCTCCTGCGACTCCTCCCCCCTCCCCCGCGCTTCTCGCGCGCTGGCGGAGAGACTGCAGCTCGCGATGGCGGGCCTCAACCCCTGGCCGCCTGCAACTCGCTCAGCAACGACAGGGCCCGCTGCCAGGACTCGCCCTTCTCGCGCGCGCGCTGTTCGGGATGCCCTAGCTCAGGAGGGGAAGAAACACAAAGACACAATGAATCGTCGATCCCCAGGACAAGATTAGAAAATATGGGAAGTGGGGGGAAGACAAAAACCCAGAAAATATGGGAAAATACTGGGAATCTTTTTATTTGTGTGTATCTATTTGTGTGTTTGTGGGCCCCTTCACTAGCCCCCGATGGCGGGCTCCACCCTCGCCACCGACCTCTCGCTGCTCAGCGGCGGGCGCAGGAGAAGATGCTGGCGTCTGTGCCCCGGCTGCGCTGGGCGGGGGGGCAGACGTTGGCGCCCCCAGTTACGCTAGTAATGACTCTGGCGTCGGTGCCCCAGCTGCGCCGACGAGGACGCTGGCGTCGGTGCTCCCGTCTGTGCTTGGAAGAGCGCCGGCCTCGGAGCTGCCGGTTGCGCTGGCGAGGAAACCGGCGTCGGCGCCCCCCGCTGCGCCGCCGAGGATGCCGACACCGGCCCTCTCAGTCAAGCTAGCGAGGATGCCGGCGCTGGTGATCTAGGCTGCGCCGACGAGGATGCCGGCGTCGGTGCTCCCAGCTGTGCTGGCGAGGACGGTAGCGACGGTGATCCAGGGATGCTCGCGTCGGTGACCTCGGCTGTTCTGGCGAGGATGCTGACGACGGAGCTCGCCGCTGTGCTGGCGGGGATGCTGGCGTCGGTGATCCCAGCTGTGCTCGCGAGGATGCTGGCGTCGATGACCCACGCTGTGCCGACGAGGATGTTGGCGTCGTTGCTCTTGGCTACGGTGGCGAAGAAGATGGCGTCGGAGCTCTTGGTTGCGCTGGCGAGGATGCCTGCGTTCGTGCTCTCGGCTTGGCAGGCGAGGTTGGCATCGGTGATGAGGCTGTGCTGACGGGGGCATGGGAGCTGGCGCTGTCGCCTGCGTTTGCGAAGATGCCGCCGTCGGTGCCGCTGGCTGCGCCAGCGAAGATGCTGCCGTTAGTGCTCCAAGCTGCGCTGGCGAAGATGCCGGCGCCAGTCCCCCTGGCTGCGCCGGCGCCAGTGCCCCCGATTGTGCTGGCGACGATGCTGGCGTCAGTAATCCAGGCTGTGCTGGCGAGGATGCTGGCGGCATTGATCCAGGCTGTGCTGACGAGGGGGCTGACGTAGGTGACCCCCGCTGGGCTGGCGGGGATTCTTGCGTCGGCGCCCCCAGCTGCGCTCGCGAGGATGCTGGCATCGGCGCGGCCAGGCTGTGCTGACAAAGATGGTGGCGTCGGTGCCGCCAGCAGTGCTTGCGAGAATGCGAGCGTCGGTGGTCTCGCCTGCGCTGGCGACGACTCTGGCGTCGACCCTCCTGGCTGAGCGTCGGGGATCTTCTGACCCAGGTCAATCCAGACCCGGGTCAGCAGGAAACCCAAAACTGCAATGCAAGAAAAAAAAGACTGCACCGCAGGTCTTCGCAAACCCGGGTCAGCCAATATGCGCGGCCGCCTCGCGGCCACGAGCGGCTCGCTAACCCAGGTCAGCCAGAGGGGGTCTTCGCAGGATCCTGCAGGATCTGGTGCCCTGGCTGACCCCCATTTGCATTGACCCCCGTCTCAAGGCTCCCGAGAGCGGGCGAAGATGCTGGCGCCGGTGGCCCTAGGTGCGCGGGCGAGGATGCAGGCGCTGCTGATCCAGGCCGAGCTGGCGAGGCTGCTGCGCCCCCGACTGTGCTGGCAACGATGCTGGCGCCAGTGCGCCCAAGTGTGCGGGCGAGGACGCTGACGACGGAGGTCCCAACTGTGCTGGCTGGAGTGCTGGGGTCGGTGACCCAAACTGTGTTGCCGAGTGTGCTGGCGTCGGTCTCGCTTGACCTGGCGAGGATGCTGACGCGTGTGCTTTCCGCTGTGCTGGCAGAGAGGGTGGCGTCGGTGCTCCGCGATGCGCAGGCGAGGATGCAATCGCAGGCGATCCAGGCTGAACTGACGAGGCTGCTGGCGTCGGTGCTTTCGGCTGAGCTGGCGGGGACGCTGTCGTCGGCGCTCCTGGCTGCGTTGGCGAGGAAGCTGGCGTCAGCGGCCCATGCTGCGCTGGAGACGAGGAAGGCGTCGGGGGACCACCATGGTCGTGGTCGTGGTCGTGGTCGTGGTCGTCGTGGTCGCCGTCGTCGTCGACGTCGGTGCCCACCTCCTCCTCCACAATCTCCCGCACGACCTCCTGCAACTCCTCCGCCTCGTCCGCCGCCCCCTGCCCTCGCCCTCCTTCGGCGGCCCGCTAAGCGCCGAGCCGCCTGGCAGCGGCGCCTCCACAGAGGCCACTGCGGCGTCCCAGGCCGCCTCGGCGACGCGGGCGGCGGCAGCGGCCCCGGCAGCAGGACGGGCGTCGCCGCCAGCGGCGGCACACGCCGCCGCGGCGGCGGCCCATGCCGCCTCGCGAGGAGCAGCGGCGGCAGCGGCAGCAGCAGCAGCCGCCGCGCCAGGCGAAGCGCGCCCGACCGCCCAGGGCGCCGCTGGGCCACGGTCGGCCCGCGGCGGGGGGCCAGCAGCAGCGCCCGAGCGGCCGCTGCGCGTCGCCGCCGCCAGCAAGGCGTCGGCAGCAGCAGCTGCAGCGCCAGACAGCAGCAGCACGCCGCCAGCGCCGGCCGCCGCCAGGGAGCTGGCGGCGGCACCCTGCCACCGCAGGCAAGCAGGAGGTCGGGGCCGACCTCCTACCCCGCGGCAGCGGCTGCTGCGGCCCGCTCTAGTAGGATCGGGTTGAGCCAAAGGCTACGAGCCCCAGATCTAGAAACAACTGTGCAAAATAAAACAATATCAGAAAACAGGCTGCGAGAGCACAATTCTTGGACGTCAAGAGCGCAGCGCTTTAGTACATTGCTAAGAAATCCCAGGCGAGACCGCGATCCCCATGCTCATCGAAGGGACAGAACAAGCGAAAACGCGAATCCTCAATGACACCCTGGTGGCAGAACACCCTGAACAGTTTTCCACACGGGTCCGAAGTTCACTTCCTGGCCATTACTCGTACTGCTTCCAACTACTAGCCGTACCAGCATAGTATCTACGAAAACGAATGCAATACACGAGCACACATACAGATGCTTCGACACCAACGAATTAGAGGGATACGAACAATAATCTTCGAATACGAATGCGAATGCGCATTCTGGCTCTACGATTACAGCGAACAGTTCATACTACGACTACGAATACTGCTAACATGGATACGAATCGTGATAATCGCTCGGGTGCGGATGACATTATCAACAAACCAATATTGATACTAAGATTGCCACTGACACTAACACAAATACGAATACCGAAGCCAACGGGAGGCCACGGGAGACAACGGCTGACCACGACGCCCGACCGAGTCCGGACCTACTACCTGACTTTTTGGAAGAACAGAAAATCAAACCCAAAGCCATTACCGACAAGCTTCTTCGGAAGTGATTTGCGAGGAAGTCTGAAGACTCCCCCTGAGTTAACGACCGAAAGTGTAGGCGTGCGCACCAGTTACACGAATCGAACAGTCCTTTACCGGAACGGGGATCTCGCTGAACACCTCGCTTAGCTTTATATGACACTCCGATTTCGCACTCCTCGCGCAGAAAAGATGCGCCGCACTTCTTTGTCAGAACGGGACCCTCGCCTGAACGGCCTGACCAAAGGATGCTGGGCTTTCAGCTGGGCGCTTCCTGTAATGAGAGAAAAAAAGGCTTACAACGACCTATGGGGAGGGGATGTGAGATGGAAGGGTGTATCGCAGCATCGCTGATGCATCTTGGGTTTGCCGTGGTCTTCCTACTCTCCTCCCCGCGAAGAGAAAGCACAACACAATGTATCGGAGGCCTGCGCGAATTTGTCTTGGATCGGCACCGGACCGCAGGGGGCGGCGCCAGAGGAGCCGCCAGGGTGGCCCAACGCCGATCCAAGACATCAGCACGGACCTCCGAGAAAGTATGCTTGTGCAAATTGTTGTTCTTAGAGCCTCCCCCTCGTCCTTCCCCTGCTGCTGCCCACAGCGTTCGAGACGCGACGTCGCGCCATCATAGATGCCATCCACGCATGCATGCATCCCCGGGCATGGAGGAGGAGGAGGAAGGGGAGGTGAAGAGGAAAGACAGGACCCCACTACCCCATCTCCTGGAGGTAGGTGTCGGACACGACGTGGCGATCCTCTCCTCCTCCTCCTCCTCATCCTCCTCCTCCTCCTCCTCCTCCTCCTCCTGACTCGTACTACCCCCCTCCTCCAGCGTCTGCTCGAGCCTTCGCCGGCGCCGCGCCACATGCCGCCCCCGGCCCAGAGGCACTGCTCGAAGCCATAGCGCCCTGCCACTTGGCGCACCTCCACTCCAACACTGTCCTCGTCGTCGTCGGCAGTCGTCGTCGATCGTCGCCGTCGCCATCGTCGTCGTGGTCGTCGTCGTCAAGGGTTCCGAGGCAATACCTTGAGTGCCACCAAGGCCGCCCGAACATTAACCTGACGTATCAGCCGTGGAACTGCCACATCAGGGCCAGAATGAGTCAGGTATACAATGACTTGGGCCTTCAGGGCAACACCTGGCCACACCCTTTGTCCGATCTCGATCGTCGTCGTCGATCGTTCGAGGATCGCGCAAGGGCAACTGTTCCCCATGTCGGACCCTGGATCATGAAAGATGGATCAGGGATGAGAAACTCTCCCAAGGGGACTGGATCGGGACTTCTGGAGCCGTCGTTATCATCATCACCATCAGCAGCAGCACCATCATCATCACCATCACTATCAGCAGCAGCATCCTCATCACCATCATGAGCATCAGCAGCAGCAGCAGCATCATCATCATTATTAATCATCAGCAGTAGCAGCAGCATCAGCATCAGCATCAGTATCATCATCAGCATCATTATCAGCATCACCATCATCAGCATCATCGTTGTCGACATCAGCATCGTCCTCCTCCTCCTCCTCCTCCTCCCAACCTTGCCGACGGCACGCGGCCAGCTCGTGAACGGCAGGCGATCCAAGGCGAGGCAGGAGGTTGGGCGCACGCCCACGCCCAGCGGTCTTGTGCGCACGTGCGACGGGCAGCCCGCCGAGCTGCGAGCGTGGATGGCGAAAGCACCGTGGCGCAGAGAACAGAGGCCGTAATCGGGGCCAGTGACCCCCTCTGCTGGTCGCGGTGGCGGCATGCCGCAAAGCCAGTAGCAGGAAACATCGCTTCAAGCTTGAGCTTCCTCAAACAATGTGATGATGCATTGTGGCTCAGGCTTTCTCGGGAAGCCCGAGTTGCTCAGGTAGAGGATGTTTCCTCAAACACTTCTCATTGAGGAAGCTTCCTCGGGCTTCCCCAAGTAGACCTGTGTGAGGTAGCCTGAGCTGCTCGAGTGTCCTCAAGCATTGTCTTAATGAGCGCCCTCCAGCCTGCCGCTAACTGAGCGGCTGAGCGCTCGCAGAACTGGTGAAGCAAGGATCTCTTGGGGTGCTTCACGCCTTGGGCACGCAAGCGTGCTCCAGACTGCAGTGGGCGCTTGACACGTTTTACATGCCCCTGCTCACGTCCCGACCCCAAGGTGGGGCCAGAGCGGGGACATGGATAACATCCTGGCGTCCGAGGCCTCGCTTCTACATTCATACCCTGCTGCACCTGGCGCACAGAGTGGGGATCACAGGGGGGTTATGGATCGAACGTCGATCGCCGATGCAGTGCCGCCTCCAACCGAGCCTGGAGTCACCCGCTCAGGCTCGGCCTCGTCATCCCAGCCAGGGAAGGGACCACGTAGAGGATGTTCTGTCTCCTGCCGGAAGAGATCGGCATTGGCCTCCTGGCTGTCTGGCAGTGGGGCTCCGGGGGCGGGAAAGTCCCAGACCGAGCATCCACCGCACACTCCACACCCGCACGCACCCACGCACGCACGCACGCACGCACGCACGCACACACACACACACACACACACACACACATGCATGCATCCCCCCCACCCCAGATGTTCTGATTCATGGCCAGAAGGCTTCAACTCAAAGAACGTTGCACAGAACGAAGCGTTGTCGTACTGCTGAGTGCGCATGGGCTGGTCTCGGAGCTGCATGTCAAGTATGGGTCCCAGCACCGCCCCTGCAACGCCACGGAACAACGCTCCAAGCCTGGACAGGCAAGTAGTCCTCGAGAGGGCGAGTGGGCGAGGTGGACCCAGCGCCGACAGAAGAAATCCACGCGGACGTCCAAAAATGCATGTTTGTGCGCTTCTTTCCCCCGGAAGTCTTGCCTAAAGAATTCTTGCATGCCTCTGAAGCACCAGCGGGTGCGAGGCCTGGGCCGACTGGCCTTCCTCGGTGCCGTCCGGCTGCACGGCCACTCTCGGGCTGTCTGGCCTGCCTCGGGCTGCCCAG
This sequence comes from Prorocentrum cordatum, assembly GCA_963575745.1. Lineage (NCBI taxonomy): Eukaryota > Dinophyceae > Prorocentrales > Prorocentraceae > Prorocentrum > Prorocentrum cordatum. The sequence continues at coordinate 132,346 of CAUYUJ010008936.1, forward strand.
CTGCCGGACCTTCCGCGGCCTGCCCACTTGCTCGGTTGCCCACTGACCCGCTTGCCTGGCGCCTCGTTGCCCGGGCTGCCCGGGTTGCCCTGTTGCACGGTTGCTTGGGTGCATGGTTGCCCGGGTTGCCCAGCAACCCGAATGCCCAGCAATGCAATGCTGGGCAATGGAATGCAAAGGGAAGCCATGCCAGGCAAAGCAACGCCGAGCACTGAAGAGCAAAGCAATGCAAAGAACTGCAAAGCAAAGCACCGCAGAGCAACGACAAAAAATGGAAAGCAATAACAAGGAACGACACAAGCACTGAAAAGAGAATGCCAGGCAACGCCAAGCAATGCTCAACTTTGCCTACCATAGCCTAGCAACGCCAATCAACGCCAAACAATGCCAAGCAAAGCGAAGCAATGCCAAGCAATGAAAGGCAATGGCAGGCAATGGAAAGCAACTCAAACGAATATATTACAAGGCAAAGCAAGACCATGCCAAGCCAAGCCAAGCATGCCAACCAAGGCCAAGCAGTGCAGAGCTAGGCAAAGTAACGCAGAGCAGTGCCAAGCAGTGCCAGGCAACACCAGGCAATGCCAAGCGATGCAATGCCAAGTAGAACTACTTACTTGTGAATATTTCCCCGAATTGAAGTCGCACTGGGCTCACTGTTTCGAATCCACGCGGCCAATACGTTGGATCCATCAGAGGGGCCCTCCCGACCCCCCTGGCTCTGGACACCCCGCCCAACCAGGCTCCAGCCAAGAGGCGCTAGGCCCTCCTCCTCCGCCGCCTTCACATCCTCCCCCTCCTCGTCCTCCTCATCCTCGTTGTCCTCCCCATCCTTGTCTTCCTTCTTCTCCCTTTGTTCCCCCTCGACCCCCCCTCTCCTCCTCCTCCTCCTCCTCCTCCTCCTCCTCCTCCTCCTCCTCCTCCTCCTCCTCCTCCTCC